>PVIY010013618.1:47083-58811 GCA_004026745.1 Myrmecophaga tridactyla
TTCAAGGCACAGGCTTTGTGAATATTTTTACTTCTGAACACTCCTTAGATGTTAGAAAGAAGTCCCAGCAGTCTCCAGCTCTTATTGAGAAGAGAAAATTACAGGGGGGGTTAGGCCCACTCTCCTCTCCACAGTTCCCAAAGATCTTTTGTTCACCTTAAATCAGCCCTGACCTTCCCCTGGTGGTCAATAACAGGAGCATGTGATTCAAAATGAATCACGCAAAGCCATTCCTTCTACTTCAACCACACCCAAGAATTCTCTCAGAGATGTTGGCAAGTTGTCTAAGCATCAGAGAATGGTCACTGCTTCTTGGTTTGTCCATCTCTTGGCTCACAGCTTTTCAGAGATTTCTGAACCCTCTCCTCCTCTGAAGTGGTATGCATAGCGAGGTTTAACGGTGTACCCTTAGAGGTTAGAATTTGGGGTCCCCCACTAAGTGGAGATAAATTTTCAGACCTGTATTACCACACTTCTTTGTTTTAATTTTTATTGACAACACATAACAACATACAAACACATTCTTAACATATGACCATTCCCTTCTTGGTATATAATCAATGACTCACAATATCACCACACAGTTGTAGATTTGTCACCATGATCATTTCTTAGAACATTTGCGTCACTTCAGAAAAATAAATACAAAGAAAAAAGAAAAAACTCATTCATACCATGCCCCTTACCCCTCCCTCTCATTGATCACTATTTCCATCTACTTAATATATTTTTAACCTTTGATCTCCCTATTTTATACCCCTTACCATTCCCTTTCACTGATCACTAGTACTTCAATCTACTCAATTTATTTTAACATTTATTCCCCCTATTATTTCTTTATTTTTAATCCATATGTTTTACTCATCTGAACATACCTTAGATAAAAGGAGTATCAGACACAAGCTTTCCACAATCACCCAGTCACATTGCAAAAGCTACATCATTATACCATGATCTTCACGAAACATAACCAACCATGTTTCTTAATACATCTCTCTTTCTTGCTCGCTCGCTTATTTTACTTACATCATTCAGCTTTTGTTGGTTTGTTTTTTGTGAGTATCAAACTCCTTCCATCTCAGGGCCTCACATATGCTGACCTTTTTGTCCCCAGCTGTATCGTATTCTTTTAGGCAGCATTCTCATCCCCGTTGTTGCCTCCAACCCAAGCCACACAAAGTGATCTCTCTCATTACATCGACTGATGACTCTTTGAAGGCTCCTTTAAAAGTGAGTAAATAATCCTTTGTGAAATTATGTACTTAATAATACGTCTTCTCTGCTCATATAAGTTTTGTTGCACAGCGGCTGTGTGCTTCTTATGGCTCCTTCTTATTCTGGCACTTCATCTGTTGTCAGAATGCAATAGTGGGCAATTAGCAACTGCAGGGCAGCCTGAGCTCATCTCAGCGAGCTCTGCACAGTGGTCCCTGGTGCTGGGTTGTGGAGCGGCCCCTCCTCCTCCCCTCACTTCAGGGCCTCAACTCGCTTGGGTCCTTGACCATGGCCCATGGGTGTGCTGAGAATGGGTGGGTACAAGCATTCGGACCAGGTTAGGCAAACTGTTGCAGTAAAAGTTCAGATAGTGAATATTTTAAGCCTTGAAATCCATTCGATCTGTCACAACTACTCATTTCTCCCATGGGAGGCTGAAAGCAGCTATGGATAATAAATAAATGAATGAATGAGGCTGTGTCCCAGTGAAACTATTTATAAAAATAAGCTCTGTTGGTCTCTGAGCCATAACTTGCTGACCTCTGTTTTAAATAGTAATTTCTTTACTAAAATATTTAAAAACCTGACAGAGACCATAGACAGCTATATCTGCCCTGTTCCATCCCCATTATATAGCTTAGCAGCCTCTCACAATTCCACCACTGACAAAGAGCACACAGGGAGGTAAGCAACGATGGTATTTTTATCAATTTTGATCATAATAACTTAACCATGTGTTTTAGAGTTGCATAACTCACTCCAAAATAATTTAGCACCTGTCGCTTGATGAGTTTTCATTAAATTATGCTTTCTTTTCATGATACTTTTCGTATTAAATCCAGTACTATTCAACGATTTCCTATAAAGATCACCCATCACTGCTTATTCCATGTGATAGATAGAGTTTGTAGCACCAACGCAAAATCATTTTTGACAGCTGGAAGATTATAAAAAAAAAAGCCATCCCAAACCGTTACTTTTTCTATAAATTAACAGCTGAGTGGCTGCTGTTAAGGATTGCCCGTCTCCATTATCCACCTCTGTCTCCCATTCCATCAGCTGTATATATATTGGGGCTGCTGTGAGCCAACCTCCAACATTACTTGCACAGCTGATATTTCAGACTGATAGGAATGTTGATCGTTTGCACTCACAACAGACCCACAACACATGGATTATCCTGGGGGATTCATTGTTCACCATGAGTTCAGCATTTGGCCTTTAACATTTTTATTCTGTCACAGAGGCCAAAGAATAAATCTATTCTTTCAAACAGACTATTATTAATCTCTAGCTTTCACACCCTGCAAGTAGGCACTGAATCCGGCTTATTATTTAAAGACTAATAAGGGGAATTACCGATATTAGTTAAAAATGTGCTCTTCATCATGTTTAAATCTTTCCAGAGCTGTAGCACGAGGTAGCTTTTGCCATCACAAAAGTTGTTGTAAGTGTTATCTAAATTTGAGGCATTGGAAGAATTTCCTACATGCATCATGACCATGATTTCAGTTTCATTTTGAGAAGAAAAGAACCTTGCAAAAGATGGTATCTAACATTTTTTTGTAAGAAACTCAATTTCAAAACCCTTCTGTCTTTTGTGTGATGAAAGTAAGAGACACTTTACTCTTTGTGTTTATATTAGAACTTGGATTATAGTGGAGTCAACTGCCTGAAGTAAAGAGAGATAGAAAACAGACTTCAAAAAAAGGGGAAACTGGGAACATTTGATGGAAGAAGATTCCTAGGAGCTTTTCCCCCAGACTGCAGTTTCTCCACCTAGGGAAAGCATTTGATTTGCGCATTTCCTTTTGAGTCAGGCTGAGAATATCATCAACATCTCTCAAATTATTGTGCTGGTTTAGAAAAATTTGTTTTATGGTATGATTTTAATTTTCTCAAAAGAGAAAAGGGATAGTAAACATATTATACTTTACCTCAAGTGTTAAAAGTATTGAATATCTACAAATTCTTCTTAAGCATCCCAGAATTGTTTTTCTGAGTTTTTATTGATAGATGCTTTAAGCATTGCTATGGTTGATTTGCAAAAGTGACCGTTGCTTCAGGGTTGTAGCTTCTGGTTTACTTCCTGCCTAGCATCTTCTCTGAGCTCAGCCTTCCTTTCACAGTATTATGGGGAAGTCATTGAAGAGTTGATGCTTAAAAGGCGATTTTGAAATTGGCCTCACCCTTGTGATACCTTCAAAGTGAAAGCCATAATTGAAATGCACCTACAGTTAGCCACCAGGAAGCATATTTGACCATTTCCAAAATGTAAACAGCTAACAACATATCCACAAGTGGTAAGATCTGAGTTAAGTTAAGTTATTTCTGTGTTCCTAATGGACCCAACATTGTACAGTGTTTCAAAAAGACTCACCTTGTTCATAACAAGTATTTGTGATACATTTGAACAGCAGAAGTGGCTTGAAGATGAGATTCTCCATCTAACATACTTTCTCACTGATTCATGTCTAATACCTTTGGTTGTGGCTTTACTGAACATTATTTTACTCTCTTGAGCATTAACTTTCCATAGTTTACTACAATTTTACTGCTAGTTTACATAAACTCCTTTAATGCCAACTGGAGATTTCTTATTTTGTTTGGTTATTGTACAAAGGAAAAATACAATACTATAGAATAAAACCATGGACTACATAGAGAAATAAAGGCAAGAGACTGTGCTTAAATAATTTTAGATTATTCAATGATTTTTCAATTAAAGGCTCTTTGTTATTTACTTGAATTCCATTTTTGGTTGGTGAGAGAAAATCGCTAAAAATTTGAGTTTGCCTACTAGTTGATCAGCCTTGGACATTAGGTGGTTCTGACACCTCTACATGTTTCCAATGGCATTGCTATTTATATTGTTCCAGCACTCCTCTGTTCATCCATGCTAAATGTCTAAAAGTTTTGCCAAGCACTCCCTTTCATCTCTTAACTCCATGAGCGTGGAAGGGCAGTTCTCTGACAGTAATGCACTTCTCTCCTCCTAGTCACCCTTTAAAACTCACCTCCATTTGCTTCCTATTAAGAATGATCCTGCCTACTGTAGCCAAATTAGGAGTCCATTCTTTGTACCCCCATTATGCCCTATACTTACTCTTTTCTTAGCACTCACTTTATTTAAGCACTTGATCTTTCCTGGCTTTCTCTGCACTCGATTATGACTCCTTGATGGCAAGAGTTGTGTTGTTCTTATTACCAGATACACAGTAAACATTTATCGTATGAATGATTGATGGACTTCAGCACAGTCTGTTGCAGGAAAAGAATTTCCCAGGAAAATAAATATTTTTCTTGACCATGACAACCTAGTAGGAAAATTTGGTTCTAAAGCAATGCTGACTATTTCTTCTGGCAAATCTATGAGACTTCAGGCTCTGCTAGAAGTGTGAGCCATTTACATGAGGTTCAGAGAGTCTAAGAGAACATGGCCTCCTCCAAAGAACATTTGTCCCATGGCTTCCTGTTGGCGATTTGATGAGGGAATGATGTGCACAGGTTTCTGATGACCTCTATATGAGTAAATTAAGCTTTGGAGATTGTATTGTATGGCTTCAATTTATCATTTCTGTTCTAGTTTGCTAGCTGCCAGAATGCAATATACCAGAAACAGAATGGCTTTTTAAAAGGGGAATTTAATAAGTTACAAGTTTACAGTTCTAAGACCGAGAAAATGTCCCAATTACAAGGCTATAGAAATGTCCAATTTAAGACATTCAGGTAAAGATGGCTTGGTTCAAGAAAGCCAATGACGTTCAACATTTCTCTCTCAGCCGGAAGGGCACATGGCAAACATGGAGGTGTCTGCTGGCTTTCTTGTGGCTCAACAAAAAGAGACTCTCTCCAAAATGTTTCCTCTTTTAAAGGATTCCAGTAAGCAACTCCACCTTCAATGGATGGAGACACACCTCCATGGAAATCATATAATCAACAGTTACCACTCACACTTGGGTGGGTCACATCTCCATGGAAACAATCAAAATGCTCCCACCCAGCAATATTGAATCAAGATTAAAGGATGTGGCTTTTCTGGGGTCCACCACAAATTCAAACTAGCACAATTCCCTTTCCCTAACTTCCTATATTTTCTAAACTATTAATATCTTACATAGCTTGACATTGGAATCCACTTCTCAGCAAAATGCTGAATCTTAGTTTACTTTAAATCAAACTGAAATCTATGCCCTTGATTGGGACAGATCTGATACAGAAATAAATTGGTTTCTGAGAGTTTGTTACATTCTTCATGGTCTTTGAGTTAAAAGCTTTCCTGAAACCTATTTTATTCTAAATAACTACGTATTTAGATTTTATTTAGGAAAAATCTAAAGCTCTAGCCAAAGATAGATTCTATTCATCATTACATCCAAAGTGCACTCACCTTCTTTACCAACTCTGTACCCCAGTCAGTCTCTAAGTCAAAAAACAAAAATCAAAAAACGGGGAGACACTGAGCAGAACACTACATGTAAGGAAACTGTCTAATCTTGTGTGTCATTATCTATTAATGTCTGACATGGAATATTCGATGTTGTTGGGGGCATAAAGCATAGACAAAAGAGAATAGAAGTGGTGAAATATAAGGAGAAAGGTAGAAATGGATAAGAAAGGCTGAAAGAAGAAAAAAAAAAGCAGTACATATAGAGGACATAAGAGGGCCCATCAGAATATGGTTTGAATAATATACAGCAGTATAATTTTCATTAATGATAACATTTTTTTTTTTTACTCCATCCCTGCCTATTGCTATAGGGCAGAACAAAATTGTAGGCTTCACGGAGGTACTGCTATCTCTTGCCACTTCTTATTCCTGTCATGTCAGAGTGCTGTCTTTTCTTTTGTTTCTGCCAATAGCTGTAAACAACAACAAAAATATATGAAAGCCTGGAAGCAAAATGGGTTAACAGGTATATTATTACTCAAAACTATCTTCTGCCTCTCCCTATCAGAACCCATCCTTTGAAGGATTATACCCCCTGCACAATTTCTTTCAGTTTGGCTTTGCTCTGGCCAGTGTAAATGACACATGCCATTTTTGCACGGAACCTTCAAGAGATATCACAGGTTTCCATCATTATTCTTCTCCCACTGCCACAAGCTTGGCACATCCCAGAGTCATCAGTTCCATCAATCAGGGGCCCAAGGGAGAAAAGCAGAGCCACCACTGACTGATGGTGGAAATGTAGAGTGAAAAATAAATATTCATTGGTACAAGCCATTCAGTTTTCTTTTGTTTCCCCCTTGGTAATTGTAGCATAATTTAATAAAAGCTGACTGTCACACAGAGGACAGAAAGATGGTGCATCCCCTGCATGAAATAGTTCCCAATGGGATGGTATTAGTGGGAAAATGTCTATAGGCCATCAGAGAAAAGAGAGATTGTCTGATGATGTTTATCTGCTATTTAATGTCATCCAACTAGTCCATCTACCTATTAGACTAGATAAGTAAACAAGAGCCGTATAGAGTACCAGAAAAAGCCTTAAGGAAATGTTATTACAATGTAAGATCACTTCTTGAAATAAAAATGTGTGATTCATTTGAATTTTTAAACCAAAATATTCAGAGATTAAGAGTTATATGCTAATGAAGCTAATAAACTTTATACTACTCCCAGAATATTTACAAATGAATTAAAAATATATTTCCCATTTATTACAACTTTAATATACCTTGCATCTTCAGTCATAGCTGAGTGATAAGGTTTGAATGGAGATAAAAGAATGACATTATCTGTTTTCTCATTTTATCTTAATTTTTTTATTTTTTCCTTTTCTTTAGTTTTATTTTTTTAGATTGTTTCACAAAATTACTTTGAGTTACTTAAGATGTGATAACTGATTTACAAGCATACTAAAAGAGTCTAATAATAAAAGTCAATGTTAAGAACCAAGACAAAAGAATTAAATTGAAAGACCTAGAGAGAAAAGATGAAAATGGAGAATTGGTTGAGCGTTTTCGTGTATACGTTAAAAAAATCATGGTGAATATATTTATGAATTCTCCAAAATAACATTTACATATAAATTCACAGAATAGTTTCCTTATCCTTGCTTCCAGTACGTTCCATATGTTACATTGACATCAGTACCTCAAATAGACAGAATGCTTTTTCTTCTGAGGAAGACGACATTATATATAGGCTTGTACAGTTTTGAATCTGCATTACCTGGGAATTTTGTGATTATTAAGATGTAACCTAGCTTTGACTCATCTCCTGTCCTGCTCCTGCTGATATCAGACCACACTTATCAATACAACCTGCTGGGATTGATTCATGTACCCCGCACAAGACATGTTCACATAATAATCCATGGTCACATGGGTTATGAACCCATATGAAAATAGGGCCTTTTGAAGATATCATTATTAACTAAGGTGTGGCCAAATTGAATCAGGATATGTATTAATTCATTTTATCAGAAGCCTTCTAAAGAGAGGAATTCGGATGCAGCCAGGCAGAAGAAGCCAGATGTCAGCAGAAACCAGAGACGAGACAGAAATTACCACTTGATGCACAGCTTCCATCCCAGCATGTTTCTAACTCAGGGAGAAAGAATGGCTTGGCTGACATCTTGATTTTGAACTTGTAGTCTGCAATCCATGATCCAATGAATTGCTATTTACGTGCCCCCATTGTGTGGTATTTGTCATACAGCCCTGACAAATTAAGACACAAGCCATAATACTAAAATCTAGATGTTTATTACAGTTACAAAGAACATTCATGGACATTAATTTATTTAATCTGCAGATAGGCAATGAATATTTCTATTAATTGATGAAGAAATTGAGGATACATGATTGTCCAGATAGCATAGCACATCATCAGTAAATCTAAAATTCATTCCCAATGCCTCTTCTTAGAGCAGGAGGACATAGAGGCAAAGAAAAGATGAAATCGTAGGTTTTTAAGGCCTAGTATTATGCTAGCCAGTTTAAAGGCATCCTAACAAACCAAACTATTGTTACTTATTTCCTCATTTTACTGATGAAGTACCTGTACCATATAAGGGTATAAATAAATGAACAATCAGGGATACACACCTAGTCAGGATTTCCTTGAGTGGAATGAGCTCAAAAGTTAGGCACCTGGGAAGCACTTCTGGAATGGCAAAGCAAGGATCTCTAAAAATCAGCACCACCGTAAAAGCAATGAGAACACTGAAAAAAGTCTCAACATTAATTTGTTCCAATCTCTGGAAATAACCTAAAGTGTTACAAAAACCCAAGAAATATGGCTGAATATCAATAGGAATAGTGTGCTTTGTGATGTTTCATCTTGCCCAAATTCCACCCCATTCCTCCCCGTTCAGCTAAAGCCTTGAAATCCAACAGCTTCACAACTAAAAGAGCTGTGAAAAGAAATAGTCTAGCAGATACCAGGGAGGGCAGAACATGTCTGCAGCTAAACAAAAGTCCCATCTCAAGAGAACTCATCAGTTTGCCTGTCTGGCAGCTTGCAGAAAATCTCCGTTCTCAGGAAATGTCCTTCCTGTCCCTGAATCAGAGCTCCTTCTGTACCAATGGCCCTATAACAGGAACATTTATTGTATACAATCGGCACCAATTACTTAACATCACAACTGCCAGAGACAGTATTAGTAGTTGAGCCTCTCTCAGGAGGTTTGAGAAACTTAGAAGGAAAAATGGGGACTACTATGTCCATAGAGCCTTTGAAAGTTCCAACCCAGTCCAAGGAATTGAAAAGACCATAAGCATATGCAGGGACTTGCATGCCCAGGAAAGACCTGAGAAGAAATGTCCAAGACACACACAGAGACCTCCATCAATGAATGCGATGTTTATTCAATCAAGATATTTAAGAAAATCTATGTCCAATCATTAGCCGACCACTAAGTTAATTGAGCAGAACCCTCAGAGGTCACACATGACAACGATTACAGACTTTTCAGAGTTGGCTTAGGAAAGTCACAATATAAGCAAACAGCAGTAGCACAATATAAACATCAGCTACTGAGTGGGTGGTGGCAGGTGGAAGTCTGGTTTCCACTGGTGCCACCATATATTATTTAGAGTGTCCAGTTTTTAACAAGGCAATTGTGAGGCAGGCAAAGGAACAGGGAAGCAGGTTAAATGCACAGGGGAATAAAATTCAATAGAAACTGTCTCTGAGAAAGCCCATAAATTGCCTTACTAGACAAAGATTTTAGATCAGTTGTTATGAATATGTTCCGAGAACAAAAGATACTGTGTCTAAAAAATTAAAGGAAAGTATGAGAAGAATGTCTCACCAAATAAAAAATACCAATAAAGACATAGAAATTATATAAAGAACCAAATAGAAATTCTAGGTTTAAAAAATAAAATCATTTAAATGAAAATTTTATGAGGGTTACAACAGCAGATGTGAACTTCTAATTTGCTGGCATCCAAGTCATTCATCATATCCTATTATACTAAGGATTGAACTGTGTCCCCCACTAAAGGCATGTCTGGGTCCCAGCCCTGTGGGTGTGAACCTACATGTAACTAGGAACTTTGAAGATGTCATTAGTTAAGCTGTGCCCAAGCTGAGTGAGGGTGGATCCTTATTAAACTGGCTGAAGTCATAAGAGCAAAGGAAATTGGACAGAGAAAGAGAATCCCCAGGGAGTGTAAGAAGCTGGAAGTCAACAGAGCCCAGAAGAGAAAGGGGAAGATGCCACCATGTGAATTACGAAGTGACAAAAAGGACAAGGACAAATGATTGAAGGCAGCCAGCCCCAAAATGCCAGTAAGAAAGCATAGTCTTCCTTACACATGGATTTTATATTTCTCCTAGCCTCAAACTCTAAGCCAATAAATTTCAGTTAAGTCAACCTATTGTATGGTATTTATTTCAGCAGCCAGAAAACTTAAAACATTATTTAATCCTTTTTAGTTATTTAAGGCTAGAACTAATTATACCCCTTTTATTTCTGATTCTTGTTATTTGTTTCTTCTTTCTTTTTTCTTTCTTTCTCAAGAAAAAACTTAAGTTTTTCAATTCTATTGATCTTTTTAATGGATCAACATGTGGTTTCATTGATTCTCTTTATTACTTTTCTATTCTCTATTTCATTTATCTCAACTCTTCTCTTTATGATGTCTTTCTTTCTGCTCACTTTGTTTTCACTTTGATTTTTTGTTTTAATCTGGTTCCTCCAGATCTAAGGTTAGATTACTGATTTAAGGTATTTGTTTTTAATATAAACATTTGGAGCTACTCACTTTTTTTCTGAGCACCACTTTCATTGCACCCTGTGAGTTTTAGTATGTTGTGTCCATTTTCATCCATCCTAAGTTATTTCCTAATTTGTCTTGTGATTTCATCTTTGACCCATTGGTTGTTTAAGAGTGTATCATTTAATTTTCACATAATTGTGAATTTCCCACTTCTTCATCTGTTATTGTTTTCTATCTTCATTCCATTGTGATTAGAGGAAATACATTGCAAGATTTCTATATTTTTAAATTTATTGAGACCAGGTTTTGTGTCCTGGCATGTGGTCCACCCTGGAGGATGACCCATGTCTCCCTGAGGTGAATGTATACCCTGATATTGTCGGGTGAAGTGTTGTATATACATCTGCTAAATCCAGTTGTTGTATAATATTGTTCAAGTCCTCTATTTCCTTATTGATCTTCATTCCAGATTTGAAGTTTAATTTGTTGGATATTACTATAGCTACTCCTGCTCTTTTCTGATTGTTGTTTGCATGAAATATCTTTTCCCAACCTTTTACTTTCATCCTATTTTTGTCCTTGGGTCTAAAATGAGTCTCCTGCATACTATATACTAAAATGAGTATATAGATGTGTCCTGATTTTTAATCCGTTTTGCCAGTCTATGTTTGATTGGAGAGTTTAATCCATTAACATTTAATATTGTTACTGTAAAGGCATTACTTTCTTCTACCATTTTGTCTTTTGGATTTTATACATCACACTTAATTATTTTTCTCTTTTTACATCTACTGATAATCTTCATTTTACACTCTTCTCCAGACCTCTCTCTCTTGCCTTTTCTTATTTGCCTGTAGTGCTCCCTTTATATTTCTTGCAGACATGGTCTCTTAGTCACAAACTCTCTCAGTGATTGTTTGTCTTAAAATATTTTAATCTCCTCCTCATTTTTGAGGGACAGTTTCACTGGATATAGAAATCTTGGTTGGCAGTTTTTTCTTTTAGAATCTTAAGTGTATCATACCACTGCCTTCCTGCCTCCATGATTTCTGCTGAGAAATCTATATATGGTTTTATTGGACTTCCCTTGTACATAATGGATTGCTTTTGTCTTGCTGCTTCCAAATTTCTCTCTTTGTCATTGACATTTGACAAACTGATTAGTAAGTGTCCTATAGTATGTCTATTTGGATCTATTCTGTTTGGGTTTTGCTGCACTTCTTGGATCAGTAATTTTATGTCTTTTGTAGAGATGGGAAATTTTTAGTGATTAATTCCTCCATCAGTCTTTCTCCCCCTTTTCCCTTCTGTGACACCCACAGCTTGTATATTTGTG
>PVIY010013619.1:7964-58823 GCA_004026745.1 Myrmecophaga tridactyla
GGAACTGCCTGAAAATGTAGAGCTGTGTTCCAGTAGCCATGTTTCTTGAGGATGATTGAATAATGATACAGCTTTCACAATGTGACTGTGTGATTGTGAAAACCTTGTGTCTGATGCTCCTTTTATCTACCTTGTCAACAAAGGAGTAGAACATATGGAATAAAAATAAATAATAGGGGGAACAAATGCTAAAATAAATGTAGTTTGAAATGCTAGTGATCAATGAAAGCGAGGGGTAAGGGGTATAGTAGGTATAATCTTTTTTTTTCTTTCCTGTGTTTGTTTTATTTCTTTTTCTATATCTTTTTATTTCTTTTTCTGAATTAATGCAAATGTTCTAAGAAGTGATGAATATGCAACTAAGTGATGATATTGTGAATTACTGATTATGTATGTTGTTTTATTTTGTTTATTTTTGTAATTAATAAATAAATTTAAAAAAAATGAATATTCCTTAGGTGGCAAAGTGGTTCATGTATCAGAGCAAAAAAGAATGGTAGAAAGAAGATGTTTTGAGGAGGCCCTTAAAGAAGAACCTGAATTGGGGAGGGATAAGACCAGATTCAAAGAATTTTTAATGATAGAATTGACAGGTCATAGTAAATGGATGTAGGTAACCATGTAAAGGAGGAATTAAAAATAAGTGCCTGGGTGAGTAATAACAGGGAAAGAAATGAAGAAAACTTGGTCAGAGATGGACAGCCAGCTGGCTGTGGGAAAGAAGTGAAGGACGATTTATGTGGGCAGGAAATGCAAACACATTTTGATCAGGCAGCTGGAGACTTTCATAGATTTGTCTTTTAGACACGAGTAGTGAGGTGGTTTCTTTTTAGATGGTTTGGTTCAATGACAAAAAAGGGACAGCTAATTTAAGGGACAAGGAAGAATTTACTAATGAATTTACTAATTCAAATTCTTGAAATAACTGTATGCTATGGACGCCCAGGGCCCCATCATGTTATAGACTGAGTCATGGGAAGGTGCGACTTGCATTCTTGTGTGATGACATGACACAAAAGGACGCGCAGAATCTGCACTCTTCTGCAGAATCACATCCCTTTGGATAAGACCCTGAGTCTTCCTAGAGGGAACAGTATTAACTTCAGGGTTTTCATGGAGCTTTTTTATGGAATTTCTTACATAACCCGGGTTCATGGTGACATAATTAAGTTGGTGCAAGCTGCCCGGACTTGATGAGGCTTTAAACTACTGAACTGTTATCAAAACTGCAGTGGCATCTCATTCACTTCATTTCTCTCTGCAGATAAAACCAAGTTAACCAGAGGAGGCATGACCAGCTTTATTTCCAAGTGAAGGTGCCAAGAGGTGATGATAAAACTTATTAATTGGCATTGGTTTTGCTGTATGGCAGATGATAATCAATACTATGTTTTGCATATATTATGCATATATGGAGTTAGCAAGGAAACTATCTAGAGAAAAGCATCATTTTTCCCCTTGCTATTGAATTATTCCTCCTGCACATGCCAATCAGTAGTTTCGTGATAAAACACAGAGAGATTGTTATTCAGCTTTGCAACCACTGGATTTGTTTTCCCTCGTGAGGAAACTATTAACTCAGGCTTTGTGTTCTGGCCTGAATGTTTTGATGCCCAGGGAAAGCTTGCAAATGAATTACTTTCATCAGTAGTAATAACGATAATAATGGCAATTACCTTTATTTAACAGCATTATTTTCCCCCTATGTTTTCCTTGTTTCAGACTTTGACTTAATTTAATAATTTGTACATCATAATCAACTAAAGACTTTAAAAAATCTGTATTTTGGGAAAAAAGTACAGATTCTGGACAGGCATAGAAGATGCACTGAATGTGAAGGGGCAAAGGGCTGCGCCAGTGGGTCATGTCCACCAAGGGTCAGAGATTTGCACATCACCAAGTCGGCTGAAAATAAGAGAATAAGAATCCCGATAATTAGGTACTTCAGTGAGTTGCCCAACTTATAGTTAGGCACAAACAAAACCCTAACTGGAAAATCTCAGGAGGAGAGAGGAGCTGTTCCGCCCACAGCACACAGGGAAGTGATGCCCTGACTGAGTTCCCGGCTGTGAAAGCGAACACCGTACGATGGCTCACACATCGGGGATTTGGGGCTCACGGTTTTGAGGCTAGGAGAAGCCCAAAAGCGTGTTGACGGCAAGGCCATGCTGTCTCCACAAAGACTCAGCGTCCTGGGGCAGGAGCCTGGCACTCCCTGGTCGTACGGCGACATTTTCCTCTTTCTTCTCTGGTTCTGTTGGCTCCTGGTTTCTTGTTCTTTCCCATGGCATCTCTCCCTGATGCCTGCTCACCAAGGCTTCCAGGAATCAGGTTATGGCCTATCCTTGATCAGTTGGGCCATGGCTTGACTCGTCCTCAAAAGCTCTTATTTGGAAATAGGTTCACACAGCCAGGCATGGAGTAGGATTAAAAACATGTTTTCCTGGGGTACATGACGCCACGCCACCCAGCCCCAAATCCTCCCCCTGCCTAAGGAAGCTCCTGAGTAGGCCCCCAAGATGCATAGGCATTTGGAAAGACACTTGCCCCCTTGGGTACCTGAATAGGAGCCCAAACAGGCTGAGGCCCTTGCTTCCCTCCTGTCACCCCAAGACCTTCAGAGGGAAATGCAGACTCAGGTCTGCTGATAGACTTTCAATCCCAGAAGTCTGAGCGAAATCAGTTTCTTGGTCATCCTTCACCACCTTCCTCCTCGGATACTGGTCATGACTCCTCACCACTGAGAGGCGAGTCCAGATGTGTTCATAGGATGAGCCAGTCCTCTGCAATTAGGCCTCCAGTGTCCTTCCACTGCTCCCGATGCATCCTCCGTGCTACAGCCCTACTGATGTGCTTGCTGCTCCTCCTGGCCCATCTCAGCCCACTGTAGAATGTCATCTACGCCTTTCCTCTATCTATTGAAATGCAGCTCCAATTCTCATTGTCTGCATTCATCCTTTCCCTGCTTTCCTCCTGAAGTCTGCATTCCTTGCATCAGGTGGGGTCTCGCTAGGAAGCAGAAACTACACCTGTTGTTTGAACAGAGGAAGTATAATATGAGGAAGTCAACTCAGTATAAAGAGCTAACTGGGTAACAGAAGAGGCAAAGGCCTCCCAGGGACAGTGAGTGCAGGAAGCACACTCCAACCCAGGGGCAGGGGCGCACCAGAAAGGGCACACAGATATTAAAACTGGGGAGAGGGTGTGTATGGGATTGTAGCTCAGATCTCAAGGTAGAGGTACTGCTCAGCCAGTGCAGGGGGCTCTCAGGGCCACCCCTGGCCCCATGGGGGATGAAAAAGGCAAAACCACACTTGGCAGTTGGAACAGGAAGGCCTTGCTGCTGCCTGGGTGAAGTCGGGATGCTGGTGATGCTGCGAGTAACCGGAAGTGATCCCAGACGAGAAGAAGCAAGGCCCGCCTGCCTGCAGTTCCCACCCCACTCCTGCAAGCAGGTGGGACCAGATTTGAAGCTAAGTGGCAAAGGTCTCATAACCGGCATATCCTTCTGAGTGTTTAGTTCTGGCTTTGGAGAATAATTTAGTTTCTGTATGTGTTTCACTTATTGGGGCAGAAACCCCCTAATTTAACTCAGTTTCCCCCTTATCACCAGACACTGTTCATTTCTTACAGAACTTCACCACAAATGTGTGTTAAGTGAATAAAAGGAAAAAGGATGAGAAGAAGGAAAGGAGGGGGGCAGGAGGGAAGGAGGGAGGCAGGCAGGAGCTGTCACAGCTGCCTGATGGCCATGGCCCCTGTAACACAATCAGCTGGACCCAGCAGCCCAGGAGAGAGGGACCCTCCCGGGGCTTGGGAGGAGAGGCTGAGAAGGAGGGTTATGTCATGAGATCAACAAGGCCGTCTGCCCGGGCCCGGTGCAGACTGTTCAAGCGCGTGCCAAGGTTCTAATCCTAGATTTATTACACACTTGCTGAGTGACCTTAGACAAACCACTTAACTCAGCCCTAGAGATAATGTCACAAAGTCTTCAGCTTGTAAAATGATCACCAAGCCTTCCCACCACCACCCCGGCCGCAGCGATAATGCACTTGCTGGCAGTGAGGCAGAGCAGCTGACGAAACGCAGGATTGGACTCAAATTTTCCATCTTTAATGCAGTTCTTTCTTGCCCAAAGACTAATGTACATAGAATAAGCGGCCACCCTGGGACCCAGGAGAGCCACAGGACGGGCCCCACTGCTGTTAGTTTCCTCTTTTGCAAAACCTGGGAAATGGGGCTTAACTGCGAGCTTTGAATTTTTCATGGAAGAACCACCAAGATGAAACAGCGTGTGAGGCAGGGCAGCGGAGCAGTGCCCCGGGCCTCCTCGATGAACAAAATGCACCCTTCACAGCACTCGTGACTGCCTGGGGTGAAGATGGAAGAAGTAGATGGAGATTGGGACCGAGATGAATTCACCGATCTCTGTCAATTAGCAAACATCCCAGGTCACGGTAGAAATGATGAAATGCCTGCCAGTCTCCCATCTGATTCCCAAGAGAACGGCCCCCAGCCACGTGGGTTTTCACTGGAGCATCTGGACAGCGCACAGGCAGCATGAGCATTTGGGGGCTGGGCCTGAAGTGGGGGGCTGGACAGTGCACCTAAAGCAGCATAAAAGACAGAAAAGGGGCTTCTCCCTGACCTGGGCACTCTGACCTGCCCTGCTCTTCTTTTTCGTCACAGGCATGTCATGGACTTTGGGTTCAGGTGCCATCTGTGATGTGTGTCTGAAGAGGAAAACATAACCTCCTCCTCCTCCCCCTCTTCCCTTCTGTTCCTCTCCATGCCCTTTCCCCCTCGCATGTGCGTGCACACACACACACCCATCAAAGCTGGTGCAGGGTTAGGGGCAGGGGGCCTGAAACCCATCTTCTTCTTATTATTACTATTTTTGCACTAGGAAAGGAGAGATGGAGCTGGGGGTGGAGGCTACCTTAGAAAGACAGCTAAGTGAGGGGCATGGTCAAAGCAAGAGCATGCCAAAGTCTCCTTAGTCCGGGGATATTTAAAGTTTCTCCCCTTAGACCCATTTCATGTCTCAAATTCTTTCATTTATTTATTTATTAATTTTTTCTGAGAATGTCCCTGGAAAACATCAGTGAGCCCTAAGTGTCTGCAGAAGTTCCCAGAAACTTCCCCTTAACTCCCCAAGCATCTGCTGACCCTTTAGAGAAGGCTGTGGGGTCCGTTTTCTTATGCCAATGTCCTTGAAGTTTGACAACTGGGATTTTAACCTAACGAGTAGTGCTGTCCGGCGCACAAGGCCACTCAGAAGCCCGAACACATCAAACACCTTCTACTTAGGGCATTTGTGGGCATGAGTTTAACAATAGATCATCTTTAAAGGGATTTCTAATGGCTGAGCACTGATGGAAGTCATGGAGGTAGAACACCAGGCTAAATTTCAAACATTTTTGGAAGAGTCAATCACAGATAAGCCATTTATTATTTTCACCTTCTTCCATCTCATACATATCATTTCCTTTGAGGGTTTTTACTAGGAAATCATCTTTGGATTTGCTCAGATCTGAGAAATGCATTATCATTCCTAAGCTATTAGCTCACATTGTCTCTGGTTGTTACTGTCAGTTGCTATTTGGAATAATATGTGAAGTAAATTCATAAATAGGCTTAAAATATGTATTTATGTACATCTGGTTCTTTGGAGGAAGGATGCTACTGTAATCGCAATTGAGTGCAATTAAATTTATATTATAATTTAACCACTCTGGATTGTCAGAGCATCAGCTTCAAAATGTATAGCTAAGATAAAAATCAGGGATTCTAACAAGGAACAAAAAATATTAATCATTCTTAGCAAAGCACTGTATTTTCTTACTAAGTTAGACACCATATTAATAGCATTCAATATTTTTGTAAGTATTTAATAGACCCCAAGCTGCAATTAAACTAAATTATTTTATTAATGAAATATTAATGGAAGTGACAGTGAAATTCATCCATCTTGAACTGAGGAATTCTTATTTCCTATTCTCTTTTCAGTGAGTGAGTCTTTCTCTGCCCCAATCTTAACCCTGTGCATGGGTTTACCTGCTGAAATCCCATCATTCAGGAATAGAGAATTCTGTCCATCACACAGGGAGAGGGAAGAACAGTACATAGTCTGCTTCTGCAGGTGCGTGGCTGTAGATAATGCAGATGCAGTTTGAGGTTTCCAGTGGGAAGCACTCTTCCTTAGTGACCCAGTTAAGCACTCCGCATTAGATCAACCAGTTGTTGCTGCTTCTTGGAGACAAGTTCACTTCTGAGCTTCTCCTAAGGGATGGCGTTGCCTTTAGAAAGCAAAAGGATATGCAGGTTTTCCATACTTTAGGACCAGGGAGTAAGGGCTGGCTCTTGACGTTTCCATGAAGCTTGATCCCCGGGAAAGGCTTCTGGCTAATTCTCTGGCAGGGACCCTCGGGATCCCAGAGGAACTGCCCTTGTGGGCCCTGATGATAGGCTTATCTGAGAGACTCACCTTCCTGACAGTCATTTCACTGCAAGAATTAACGATAAAATGACCTGGTCCTGCACCAGAAAAACTCAACTGAAAGCAAAATGAAAGAAAACTAGACTCACAGCTAAAGGGAATGAGGATTTTACCTCCCCAAGGACACCCACGGGCTAACAGCCTAGCCCCACTGCCGGGGCCAAGCCCCACTGTGGCTGGGTATTATATCCAGCCACAGCTACGCACCAAGAGAGTTAAAACACAAATCTTAATGCCTGTCTGTTTGTAAACTGTAATGTCCTTCTAACTGAAGTTCTTATCAGGGGTCTGCACCATTCTTGGCAAACAAGGCATTTTACCTTTTAAACAAATGATTCATTAGGTAATTAAATTCAAGTGAGATTACTCTAATTAAATATACACTGCTGGTTGAATCATAATTTCCACGTGGCCTGGATAGAGATGAACAGTCACTTATTCCTGACCAAAAAAAGAAAGCATTAAAAGAATGCCCCTGGTGACCGGAAGCAGAGACATATCCACATTTTGCAGTGGTCATTTCAAGAAGGAGGAGAGGGCAAACGACATAGGAGGGGGACGTCACACATCTGGAGACACCAGAAGTTCGGACTTCATTGCTCCGGGCTCTCTTAAAGAACACGGTGGGAAACGAGCAGGGTCCTTCACTGGGCGCTGGGGACAAGCACGCGTTTGCACAACCACGCGTCGGGAGGCGCCAACTTCACACGTTTACCTCCGGGGTCCACGGTGCCCAGCGGAAAGCGCGCGGGCGACCACAGGATTTGAGCACACTTAGAAGTCGCTTTGTTTCGGACTCCCTCGAACAGCGCGGCAGCCACAACGACGTGGCCCGAAATCCCGGTCCGGCTTCGCTCCGCGCCCCTCGGCCCTGGCGCTGCGGGTCGGCTTTGTGGAGACCGCCCGCTTTGCATTTGTCAGACACGCGTTTCCTGGTGTCGCGGAGCAGGCAGCTACACCTGTACTGAGAGAATTTACATCGCCTTGCTCTGAGATGGCATTGATTTGGGACGGGTGAAACACAGACACAAACTAATTAAAAACTGCATAATGGAGCCCTACAGGAACGCGGCACAAAAACAAATAAATACAACCGCAGCTGGCGCAGCGATGGTGCGTCTGCCCCCGAGCCACAGTCTGGTGACATAAAATTATAAACCCTGCAAACCCTCGGCTCAGTTGCCGTTGATCACATTGGAGGCATAATGGAAATGAGGTGGTTAATTAAGGGGAGGTTTATAAAATATTTACGTGTGTGCGCACGCATGTAATTCGCTTCCTCCGACTCTCGGGGATGGCGAGGTCGTGGCATTTCAGGCCGGGCCACCGCGCGATGGAAACACTCGGGCCGCGCTCCAGAGGCTCAGGGCCCGGCCGCCCTTGGCACGCCGCTGCCCCCGGGGAGGGAGGCCCCACTCGACGGAGCGCTGGCTCCGCTCTTGCCGCTGTGCAGGACCCGGCCCCGAGCCCCTAAAGATCCTGCAGAGCCCCTCGCTCTGCACCTCTTCCTTCCGCAGTGGGTCTGAAGTCACTCACTGCGCCCCATCCCGCCGGTCCGTCTTGGCTGCCCGCGCGCCCGGTGCTCGCTCGCCGGGCTCCCCACGGGGTCTCCGCGCCTTCGGGGAGCCCACTTGGTGCTCCCGGGCTCTCTTGGTCTGGAGGCGACAGGGCCGTCCTCAGCTCCCCGCGTGCACCGGGGATCGGCATGGCTGGGGTGCGCAGGCCGGGCCCCAGGGGATTCCAGGCCGAGGAGCCGCGGGACAGTCATAGCCGGGCGGCTCCGGATTTCCCGGCCTGGCGCGCGCGGGTTCTCAGGTTGCAGCTGCGCGTCCCCGCGCAGGTCTCGACCGCCGGGGACAGTCTGATGCTCGTTTTGCTGTCGCCTAGCCAGGCGGCTTCCCAGGCCCAGCTGGAGGAGAAAGGTGGCAAGTCCTAACGAGTATTTAACAAGACTCATAAATCAGGGCGCGCGCGTCTGGGTGGAGGGCCGCGCGCGGGGTCGGCGGGGCGCAGGTCGGATCAGGCCGCCCAGTCCCGCGCGGTGCCCCGGCCCCGCCATCTGCAGGGGAAAGAATGGCCATTTTGAAAGGCAGGCGAGGAGGGTTGCTGCGCCGTCCACCGCGCCCCCGGGACGGGTCCTCACCGCCAAACGCTGGTCCCCAAGACGGGTCCAGGGATTGGGGCGGCCCGCCAAGCGAGTTTCTCCTCCGCTTCTGGGACCGCGGGGCAACCCAGTTTCAAAATCAGGGGAGAATTTTTCTTCGGAAAAAAAAATGAAATTGTAAACGAGATTGCCCTTGGGTTGGTTTAATCTCCTCCCTGTGTAAATACGCTCCAGGGGTGGGCTGGGAGCCGAGAGGAGACGAGGCATTTCTGAGGCGGTGCGCAGGGAAAGAGGAAACCGACTCCACCGAAGAGCAGAGATAACAATTACTTCCTATTTAGAAACCCCCTCCCCCCTCCAAAAAAAAAAAAAAAAGTAAACTTTACTTGGAGCCTTGAGCTCTGTTTACAAGTCAGCTCCGTCCAAATGCGTGTGTTTCACCAACACCATCCGCACCGCCCCCCAGCGCCTCCCCACCCCTGAACCCAAGGTCTTCACTCATTCCCCGCCCCACACCGCCCCTCCCCCCTCCGCCACGCCAGGTACACGCGCGTCCTTCACACTCGTGGGCGCCCCGAACCCACACGTGCGAGTCTGGACGCCCGGCGGTTTCCGGCACGCCAGCCTGTCAGCCTCCCCGAGCTGCCCGCCGCCCGCCTTGGCCGAGCTCCGCGGGGTCGCGCCGACGCCCCGGGTCCACTGCTGCGGGTCCGCGCGTGGCCGTGCTTCCAGAGCCCTTGCGCTCCGAGTCCCCAGCTCCGGGCCCGAGCTGCAGGAGCAGCTGCGATTAGGCCGCGCAGCGACCCCTAGGCTGACTTTTTCCGGTTCGCGGCCCTGCCGCTACTGCGGGGACCAGCGGGCGGCGACCGGTTAGCGGGCGCTCGGGCTAGGCCAGGAGACACAGCTAAACCCGGACGCCGCGGGATTGGGGGCCGTCGGGCTTCGACGGTGAGGCGGGTGAAGCCCCTCTGTCCGCCCCTGGCCGGAGCCGGGGTGCCCGCGCAGCACCCGGTCGACCCTCCTTTTAATCCCACGCCTCTTGAGTCACCAGAATGACCCGCGGGGCCACCGGCGGGGCCACCGGAGGGGCTGCGGGTGATCCAGGCCGGCCCCGCTGAGGAAGCATCTGCAACAGCACTGAGAGGATATTCAAGGCAGTCCTCTCCTTGGGGCACCTTTCCTCCCAGCTCGGCAACCCTCGGCCCCACTTAGCTATTTAATGTTAATAATAAATAAATGAATAAAATGAATGAATGAATTAATGAATGAATAAAATTAAAAGATGGCAGGAGGAGGGAGCCAGGTGTTGGAACAAACTCCTGGCCATGCTAAGCCCTGAGATTTCTGCTACTTCTCCAAAGGGGTGCTTTGGTGGTGATTTTTTTACTCCTTGCCTTTTTCTTTCTTTCTTTCTTTCTTTCTTTTTTTTTTTTTCTAGCTACGTTGTTTCTTCATCTTCTAGGTGCAAATCTAATGGGTAAAGGGCCAAGAAGAGAAAAGAGGAAGTTGAATTAGGGGCCAGCCAGGTTCTGCTTGCACTGCCTGGACGGGGTTTTAAGACTTGCAAAGCCCCTCCCCTCCCCCTTCCCCAAGCCCCAATCCCCCTGCCGCGGTGACAGGGCTGGCCACAATGGGCCCCTTGGCACTTTCCCAGGGCTCTCTGGAGGGTAAGTCCAAGGGCCTCTTAGGTCTCAAGGCAGGATCCAGTGGGAAGTAGTTGCAGGCATGGCCCTAGCCAGGCCCGCCCTGCCACCTTGCTGTGTCTTCAGGACCCCTGCCTTGAGATTCCCCAATGAAAATGGAGGGGCACAGGCAGGGCCTGGCTGTGAGGCATTTCTGATGGGTTGTGAGTGACCACCAAGCCCTATGCTCTGGTCCCACATACAAAGATGCCCTTAGCCACCTTGGGATGGGTGTCTGGGTTCTTGGTCCCAGGGAAGTGGGTGGGCAAGAGATCTTCAATTAGAGCTGCTGACCCCTTACTCTGGGAAGCTTTTCTGAACATACATGTCCCCTCTCTCTGCACATCAGGGAAGATGAGGTGAGTACTCATGTCACCTGTATTTATTTGTTGTCCTGTGCTGTGACACTGAAGTTTGCTAAGGAGGACCTCAGCAGCCCTGGACTTCTCTCACGGTGACTCATCCCAATGATTTAGCTGGTTCTGGTGTAGGGAGAGGGAGTGGGGAGCTGGCCATGATCTTGAGGTTCCCGCATGGGAGGCTGCATGCTGGGGAACAGGAGTTAGCTGGGTTAGGGTCCTCCCAGAGACAGCACCCCTATGCCCCCCTGATCCCAGGATGAATCAGAAAGCAGGAAAGGAGCTCTGGCCTGAGTGAAGTGGAGCCTGTGAGCGAGCGTAGCCTGTAAGCTAGGGCAGAGGAAAAGAACAAAACGAAACAAACATCATGAACAGGAAAACGTGACTCAGTGCAGGAAAATTAAAACCCGATTACGGGTGGTAATTAGTAATTACTATTATGGGCTTTATTGTTGCTAATTATAGGCCATGGCTCCGTGTTTGTCCTCCAGCCGAAAATGAGGATCCGAGGCCTCCAGCCTGGCGCAGCAGGACGGGGGTGGGGACTGGGCTGGAGTCCAGGGCTCCGGGTGGCCCAGGTCACCAGCAGCTCGGCAAGCCCGGGGATCCGCCTAGAGCCTCCAGCTGTGGCCCAGAACGCGCCCAGGCCCAAGCCGCCGCTGGAGCCAGTGGCCGAAACTCCTGTGGGCCCCAGTATGGGGAGGGCGGAGGCGCCAGCGGCGATGGGGGTGCGCGGGGAGACCCCGGTTGCCAGATCAGAGGCGGTTGCAATGTCGCCCCGGGAGACCGAGTAGGTGCCCTCGGCGCGCTGTCCGCCTGCGTAGCCCCTTCGAGCCGGCAAGCGCAGCGCAGAGGCGGCCTGTCCGCGCTGGCCGGGACTGGGAGCAACGTGCGCTCGGCGTCCGCACCCGCGCGGCTCGGTTAGGCCAGCGGTGACCTGGAACCAGCCCTGAGCGCGCCCTTTGCGCGAGGCCGGGGATGGAGAGGAAGGGAGAAGAGGCGCGTGGGTCCCGGAGGTAGCGTCGCTGTTCTGTCCCCGGCCTGGCCCGCGCGCCGCCCGGGGCCCAGCACACCACACAAGTTTCCTTACAGCATCTGCACCCTTAGCACCAAATGAGGGGTTCTCGGGCCACTGTGGTGTCCCCCTTCCTGCCCGGATGGCGCTTTCTGTGCAAGAACAAACCCCCTCTCCGCCCTTGAAGCAGATGTTGGCAGCATCTGCTCCTCCCAAGCCCCGGCTTCGCAGTTGGCGCTGCGAGTCCCAAAGTTCTCCCATCTAGAGACGCCAGCAGAGCTCGGCTGCTTCTCGCTCCTCGAATCGTAGCCCAGGCCGGTCATTCGCGGATGGTCTGCTTACGCCTGGTGGGGGCCTCCGGGACGCCGCGCCTCACACCGGCTGGGGTAGGGTTTGGGGTGTCACGGGACGTCGGGCAAGTAGCGCACGGAGGGGACCTGAGGCCTTGTCTGCCAAAGACGTTCGGGGGGAGGCCGAGGCGGCGCCGGCCAAAGAGGAGAGGCCGCTTCCGCCGGCGGCCACCCGCGCCCCCGGCCCCTCCCCGCCGCCTCAACGGTGGAAAAGCCGGCGCCGAGTTGTTTTGTTAAAAAGGGGACACACCTCGGCGGCGAAACAGCAAACCCCTGTGTCGGACAGCTGTAAAACCGTGTCGACAGGTTGTCAGACAGCCGCGGGGGCTGGTCGGGAAGAGCCCGCGCCGCCCGGCCCGCACCCGCCGCCCGCTAGCCCAGGGCGGCAGAGGTGGCCGGGCCGGCGCGGGGCACCACGTGCTCGCCGGGAGGGGCGGGAGCCGCCGCCGAGGGAGGGCGGGCGGAGGGGCAGGCGGGGAGCCGGGGGCGGGGCCTACGCTCAAGGGGATGCCAATCAAAGCATCAACTTCAAATTGTCCCCGAAAGCCCCGCCGCCGAGCGGAGGGCGGCCGCCGCAGTCGGCGCGCGATCGCGGATCCGGGCGCAGCCGGGAGCCGGGCGCAGCGAGCATCGGGCCGAGCAGCAGCCTCCGGCCCCCGCCTCCCGGCCGGCCCGAGCGCGCCCGGCCCGCCGCCCGCTCCCCCCACCCCCGAGCTCTGCCCCCACCCCGCCCCCGCCCTCCGCCCCCTTAATATTTGCCCGCCGCCGCCGCCGCCGCCTCCGAGTCCGCGGACATGTCCTTCCCGCAGCTGGGTTACCCGCAGTACCTGAGCGCCGCGGGGCCCGGCGCCTACGGGGGCGAGCGCCCGGGGGTGCTGGCCGCGGCCGCGGCGGCAGCCGCCGCCGCCTCGTCGGGCCGCCCCGGGGCTGCGGAGCTGGGCGCGGGCGCGGGCGCGGCCGCCGTCACCTCGGTGCTGGGCATGTACGCGGCGGCGGGGCCGTACGCGGGCGCGCCCAACTACAGCGCCTTCCTGCCCTACGCCGCCGACCTCAGCCTCTTCTCGCAGATGGTGAGTGCGCCCCGCGCCGCCGCCGCCCCTCCTCGCCCCCGCCGGCCGCGCCCCGCCGGCCCCGGGCCCCGCAGAGGGTGGAAAGGCGGGCGCGCACGCGGCCGGGGGCCGGGCGGCCGAGCGGGAAGGGCACGGCCGGCGGGATCGCGACGGTGGGGGCGCCCCCCGGGACGCCGCCGCGCCGACAGGCCCCGCGGGTGACGGCCCCGCCATTGCGGCCTGGCGAGGCGGGAGGCCCGGCCCGGGCGGAGGCGCCGGAGGCCGCGGGAGCAGGCCCCGGACGCGCCGCCCGGCTCTGGAGGTCGGCGCCGCCTCGCAGGGCCCCGGGTTGGCGCGGCCGGGCTTTCCCAGGACTGTCCTCCCGGCCCGCGGGCCGCGCTCTCGCAGCTCCTCCGGCTTTAGAACTAGGCCGGGAAGGCTGGATTTTCTCCTTCTCCGGAGGAGCGGAGATAGTTGGATCCGAGTTTGCCCGAGAGAAACCTTGAAATAATCATAACAATAGAGATGAGACGGCCCGCAGGGGTCTCATCCTGGCATGTATTCGATTTGAGTTTTTAAGAAATTATAATTTACGTTGAAATAATTTTCTTGGCGTCTGTAGCGGTGTTTACTTTGACTTTCGTTAGTTGCCAAAGTTTTCATTATCACCGAAAGAAAAGTCGTTTTCTTCCCACGTTACATAATGGAGGATTAAAGAAAACAGTGTCCCTGGGTTTAAAATAAATGGTGGCCTCTTAGTCTCCCGTCCCAGTGGGTGTTAGCTGGGGGAGGGGGCTGCAAATGTAAGTCCCCGCAGGGGCATTGGTCGGGCAGTCGGTCGGTCTTCAGGATCCATTTTCCTCGGTCTGACTGCAAGGTCGGGGCTTAAACTTCGGGCTCAGGCGGATTGTGCGGGCGCGGGGTGTCGGCCGGGCGCGCTCCTGCACTTGCGGGTCCACGCGGTTTCCAGGCCCCCCCCCCCAGGTCTCCCCACGCCCCGAAGAGACAGGAACTCAAAACCCGCCAACCGTGCCCGAGCACAGCGAACGGCGAGTTCTCCTGTAACTTTTCTTGTAGTTTTGAAAAGAACCCCTATTTCTCTGGAAGCGAGCTGCCTTTCAGATAGCTCGCAATCTGGACAGATCAGCTCCATTTTGTTCAGGCAGCCTAGATGCTGGGGAAGCGATGAGAGATTTACAAGGGGTCCTTTCAGAAAGAATTCCCAGCAGAGACGAGGCCAAAATAGTTTCTTTACAGTTAATTACAAGCAAAATAATTTAAAAAGCCCAAAGTACATTTTGGAAACGATTTGGCAAAAAAAAAAGCAAAACGAAATCTGTCCACAGACACCTTTTATCTGGGGTCTCTACCAGTAAACTTATTTAGTCAAAGGAATCTTGCCATTCTTTGCAACTTTTTCAGAGTCTAGATTGCCTTTTTTGTTAACGTTTAACAACTGGACACGTTTTAATGGAGGATGATAATTTTTCAGAGAAAATTTGAATTACAGAAGTGCTCCATTTGGGAACTCCGTGGGGGGGGGGGCGATGGTGAGGCTGTCTCTTCTCTGCCTGAGGGAGAGAAGAGAGGTTGCTGGGTTTTTTACTGAGAGATAATATGTAAAAATCTGCCCCAAAGGGCGTGTGTGTTTCGTCCAGTCTCCTGGCCATATTCTTGGAAAGGAAACGGAAAGCCCAAACCCGATTCCAAGCCGAGGTTTCTAAGCCATTAGGATCTGGTCTCTAGGAGTCAAAAGGATGACATTGTGGGCCAACGGCTGGGCAATTTATGGTAATAATGAGGCCTAATGAGGTTGTTAGAAAGATAAAATGTTATTTACCAAAACACCTGATGGGATAATTTGACTTGCTGTGTTTTACTACTGATGATAAAAAGAATATTGATTGCAAATAAATCAGGCCCTCTAAATGCCTGCAAACAGTTGCTGTTTGCTTGCTCCAGATCAAAGTCAAACTTAGAGATAAGTAAGCTAGAAACAGCCTAGGAAACTGAACCGGTTCTGCATCTCGATGCCGGCTGCTCCGGGCGCTCGCGTTAATATTTTACCGGATAAACCCTCTCTCTGTACTCAAAAAAAAAAAAAAAAAAACAAATGGTAGTTTTTGTTATTGTTGTCTTTGATGGCTGGGATTAAAATTTTAAATTGCCTGTCACCACTACAGACCTTTAAGTGAGGATGAGCTATTATATGTAGATTGGTTTGGGAGCTAAAAGGAGGGTGCTTTCGTTTTAAATTGTTGGAGGATTTCGGCCTGCAGAAAACCCGGGATGCTTTATTTTGTTTGGCCCCCTCTGGGTCGAATGGAGGATGCTTGGGCTCCGGGTTCTTTACCTGGGGAAAAATGTGTTTTATCAGTTCAGTTAAGAGGTTTCCCCTTCCAGCTAGTTAGTGCGAAGTAAACTTGGAAATCCGGGTTTGTGGAGCTGTGGCTGGGGAGCGGTGGTGAGGGACGCGGAACGGCCCAGCGGGGTTCGTGGCTCCGGCGTCGCGTATCTAGAGGTGGGCTCCGCGGCTTCTGGAACTTTTCTTGAGTGGCGAAAACGCTCTCCGTGCCGGATGGGCGCGCGCAGTTCCTGGAGTGGGGTCGTGATTCCGAGCTCCCGGGGAGTGGATGGGGGGGGGGTCTCACGGGTTTGGGGAGGGACACCGAGGCCCTGTGGACGGCCTGGGGGCGTCCTGCGTGGCCCGGGCGCCTGGGGGGAGGGGGTCCTCGAGCGGCTGCGAGCTGCTGCCCCCAACTTTCCCAACGTGGGGGACTCATCTCTCTCTTTCTCCCCTCTCTCTCCTCCCTCGCCGGGCCGTGGGGCTGCAGGGTTCGCAGTATGAACTCAAGGACAACCCCGGGGTGCACCCGGCCACCTTCGCAGCCCACACTGCGCCGGCCTACTATCCTTACGGCCAGTTCCAGTACGGGGACCCCGGGAGGCCCAAGAACGCCACGCGCGAGAGCACGAGCACGCTGAAGGCTTGGCTTAACGAGCACCGCAAGAACCCCTACCCCACCAAGGGCGAGAAGATCATGCTGGCCATCATCACCAAGATGACACTCACGCAGGTCTCCACCTGGTTCGCCAACGCCCGCCGCCGCCTCAAGAAGGAGAACAAGGTGACGTGGGGCGCGCGCAGCAAGGACCAGGAGGACGGCGCACTCTTCGGCAGCGACACCGAGGGCGACCCGGAGAAGGCCGAGGACGACGAGGAGATCGACTTGGAGAGCATCGACATCGACAAGATCGACGAGCATGACGGCGACCAGAGCAACGAGGACGAGGAGGACAAGGCCGAGGCGCCGCGGGCCCCCGTCGCCCCCATCCGGGGCCAGGACTCGCCGCTGGCGGCCGCCGACGCGCTCCAGCCCAGAGACTCGCTCCTGGGCCTGGCCAAAGAGGCCCCAGAGCCGGGCAGCACGCGCCTGCTGAGCCCGGGGGCCGCGCCGGGAGGCCTGCAGGGCGCGTCGCACAACAAGCCCAAGATCTGGTCGCTGGCCGAGACCGCCACGAGCCCCGACGGCGCGCCCAAGGCCTCGCCGCCGCCGCCCGCAGGCCACCCCGGGGCGCCCGGGCCCCCCGCGGGCGCGCCGCTGCAGCACCCCGCCTTCCTGCCCAGCCACGGACTGTACACCTGCCACATCGGCAAGTTCTCCAACTGGACCAACGGCGCGTTCCTCGCGCAGGGCTCGCTGCTCAACATGCGCTCCTTCCTGGGCGTCGGGGCGCCGCCCGCCGCGCCCCACGGCCCGCACCTGCCCGCGCCGCCGCCGCCGCCGCCGCCGCCACCGCCCGTCACCGCCGCCCCGGGAGCGCTGCACGGCGATAAGGCCTCGGCCCGCAGCAGTCCCTCGCTCCCAGGTATCGCGCCCTGGGGCCGAGTCCTTCCTGGAAGCCCTGAGTCCCAGCTACGCGCTGGGATGAGAGGAGCCCGGCGGGGGAAGGGCGGGATTCAGGGAGCCAGTCCGAGGCCTTCGGAGAGAGCTGGACTCTCCGCGGGCCTGCCCTCGGGGTGGGGTGCTGGAGACCCTTTCCGAGTGGGAGCAACGAGGGGCGGGGGCTGCTGGGGAGGAGGTCTGCGCGCCTCTGCGGCTCCCTGTGCCCCCACTCCGCCTGCCCGCCCTAACCTTCTGCTTCTTCTGCTCCCTCGCAGAGAGAGACCTCGCCCCCAGGCCCGACTCCCCCGCGCAGCAGCTGAAGTCGCCCTTCCAGCCCGTGCGCGACAGGTGAGTGCAGTTTGCGTCGGTGGCGGGACGCGGGGGGAGGGGGAGCGCGCGGAGGTGGGGGGTGTGCAGTGGCGTCTGGCAGGGCCGCCGAGGCCGCCGGGTTTCTCCTGACCCGGGAGGCGGGCGCTGAGACGGCGCGAGCGGCGAGCGCGGGTCGCAGCGCCCCGCCACTGACGTGGCTCCGTGTCTTGTCTCGCTGTCTCCCCGCAGCTCGCTGGCGCCGCAGGAGGGAGCCCCGCGGATCCTAGCAGCCCTCCCGTCCGCCTGATTCCGGGCCTACTTGTGCTTTTGCGGGGGGGGGGAGGAGTTGGGGAGGGAGGGGGTGAGAGAGGAATTAAGACGACTGTTTCAGACTGGTGTGAAGGACACGCATGGCAACCACGTCAACCACTGCCATCCACCCATCGCTTTCTGCCGCAAGGGGCTCGTCCCGGCCGATCGCGCGTCCCCGGCCGCCGCGGCCTCTGCCCGCCCCCCGGGCGCCGCGCACCCTCCTCCGGCCGGTCGGTAAATGCCCTCACGTGCTTGTGTCTTTTCTTTCTTTCTTTCTGTATATAGAGTGACTTCAGATTGTAAATAGCGCGTCAGCGAACTTGTCTAAATCATATATTTTTGTCTAATAAACTTAATGAAACGGTGCCCGCGGCTCCCGCTGCTGTGTGTGTGGCTGGGCCTTGGGGGTTGGGCGGGGGGAGGGGCTGGGCTCTGCATTCTCGGCCGGGCCGTCCTGGGGCCGCGGGGGGCCTTGGCGAGAAGAGCCCTGGGGAGGGCCCGCGGAGAGTGTTTCCACGCTAGAGACCCGTGTTTCAAACACAGCCTTCTTGTTAGCTTTGCATGTGTGGTTGTCGTTTTGTGGTTGTAATTGTTAGCCTTGTCACGAGGACAGTTTGTAGTTGGCAGTTTAATTCTTTTCAACTATTATTCGGACATTTATCTGGGGGCACGCCTTTCTCAGGACGTAAGTGGGTTCGATTTTAGGCAGTTTATAAAACGATTTTTTTTTCCAAGCGTGTGGAAAAGGGAAAAGGAGAAGGGGCGGGGGGTGGGGGGGAAGAAAAGAATTTCCAATGATGCCCCCAAAGGATTGGATTCGAAATCAATTTGTAGTTAGTTGGCTCAACAGTGCATCGTGGCACCCGGTCGTTTTGTGGGTAGAGAGGAAATAATGGAGTATGAAATTTTGCTTTGAATGTATTTTTTAAGTTATTTAGTGCAATCAAACGTGGAGAAATTGGATGGCTGTTTTAAAGTTCCCTAATGGGCCGGCAGGGATGAGGTGGCCCTGGAGTTTTCCAGGCGCGTTTGCGGGGGTCTGCGGGGCGCCTGGGGGTAAATCCTGCGCGCTGGACCCTGACCCCTCGCCGTCAGGCGCACCTCGACTCAGCCGAGGAGCAAATAATACCCCCAGATGGCCGTGGCGGGGCAGCCGGGGCGGCAGCAGCTGGCAGAGACGTTAGGAAACAATGCGGGGCCTAGCCGGCCGCGGACGCGCGTGGGTCAGGAGATCCGCTGTAGATGGTGGGGAAATTCGGGGTGCGGTGGGCGCTGCCCGGCGCCGCAACTCTCCCAGCCCACAGGCTCCGGGGCTTCCGAGCGCAGAGGACTTCGTGTTGAATTCGTGCAAACCAAGGGAGCGAGCGTTTCCCAAACCGGCAGGGAGGATGTGGGTAGGCGCCGGGAAACCGGTCGAGCGGGAGGCCGCCGCGCCTCCGCTGCCGGGCAGGACGCCCGGACCCAGCTCCTGGGGTCCGCCCTCGAGCCCCTTCCCCGCCCGGGTGCTGCGGCCGCCCGCTGGGGACCTGCGAGCTCCGGGCTGCACGCGCTGGGGAAGCCGGCGCGCGGCTGTCGGGCTCCTCAGCCTCTCTAAAGAGGGCCCTCCTGACTTGGGGACCGGGAGGCGCCACCCCATGGGGTCCTTTGGCCCCCATCCTTCTCCCGACCTCCTTCACCCCGCCCCTCGTCGTCCGCTAGAGGGATAGGGCCCCCGCGTAGGGAAGAGGCGCGGGGATACCGACGGCAAGTGTGGCCTGCCGATGCGGGCCGGGCTTGCGTGGGGGCGGGAGGTGCCTTCGGGGGAGCCTGGCCGCGCAGCCGAGGGGGCGGCCGGGGGGCGGGCGCCGGCTGCAGCCGCCCGGAGCGGCTTCACAGGTGCAATTGCGCGGGCTCGCGGCGCCCTCTATGGGGCGAAAGCGGAATGGAAGCCCTGGCGGCGCCGACCTCGCTGGTGGGGCGTGGCACGAGTCTGGGGTGCTGGGCCTTGGGGGGCTCCGTGGGCGGGAGCCTGGGTTGTGGCGGCGAGGTCTTCCCGTGTTCCAGGCAGCCGCCGCCACCACTGACTGTGACAGTGACTGGGGGCGGGATGTCACTGGGGGTAGACTGGCTCCCTGCCGGTGTTGCCATAGCCCCTGCACTGCTCTCCAAATCAGGTGTTCCTGGTCGGTCCTCAGGCCAGGGCTCAGGATGTCGCAGCCCTGAGCCCCACATTTCAGCGTGCTCGGAAGGGGTCTTTGGCCTCCACTCTGGCACTGGAGCTTGGTGGGTTCTGTGCCCTGGGTAAGAGGGCACCCTGCAAAGCCTTGGTTAGGGTGTCCTGCTCCTCCTCTGAGGATTGCATTCTAGGGCACAGGCAAGTTGGGCATCCAGACAATTTGGAGATCCTCTAGGGTGCTCTGGACGAGGAGAGTTCTCTGTCCCAGGTGGGGCTCAGCTCTCCATTTCCCTGAGACAACAGGGACAGTGAGTGCAGATATCTGTCCAGTTGTACTTCCCATGTGTCCGTTCTTTTCTTATTTCTATGCAAAGAATTTGGGACCCTGTGCTGAGGGCTCTGGGTGGCCGAACCGAGTGCCTTAGAAGTGGAAAAGGTCTGTGCCCCTCTTGGGAATTGGAGCTTCTTGGGCAAAGAAATCAGCTTGCCAGCTTGGAAATGATTTTTCTCCAGTAAAAATGCTACAAGGGAATTTTTAATAGGGCATTGAAGCACATTTTGGTCCCTTGTGTGGAATTTGTTTACCTCTTTATCAGCCATGGGAGCATGTGTGGGCCTCGGAATGGCCACCACAGTTCAGTACCAGTTACCCAGTGTTTCCACTCCTGAAGTATCTGGGAGTGGGTGTAGGCCATGTGGAAACTTCCCCTGCATCCCAGACTGAACCTGTCCAGATTCTTCCAGAGCTTCCTGCTGTGCAAAGGTGCTCCCCTCCCCAGCCCCTCCTAACCCCGACCCCACCCCCATCACCCCAGGGAGAGCTTCAGTGGGTGCTAAAGTACCTGACCTGAGGCCCCCTTCTCTGCAGGGCTTCCCTATATATTGGAGAGGCACCACGGTCTCCGCCTCAGTATTTCTGCCTCAATTGCCTTTTTTTTGGGTGTGGAGATGGGCAGGGGGATTAGGGTGGGGAAGAAACAAAGGTGGGGGGTCCTTTTCTTTCTGTCCCCTGTAGGTGGGCGGAGGGGAGAGGTAGGTGCGGGGGCTGCAGGACTTGGTTGCCGGGCAGGCCCCCACCCCAACAGTTGACCTGCTGGAGTCTTGGAAATCTCCCTGCCCCCCTCTGTCCTTCCCTCCCTCCTCGATCAATTATTCACCAGCACATTTATCTCGCCTGCAATATGGAGAATTCATATTCATATCTCGGTTTTAGTGGCCTGACACTGATTAATGTAATAGGCGCCGGGGCTCCGAGGGGCGCGCCGCCCGATGAATCATGCCCTATAAAGTTTCAGTCGTCCTTGTAGATGGGGCACTGCGGGAGAGGAGGAAGCGGGGTGCCAGGGACGGCCGCGGAAAGAGGGCGGGGGCGGGGCGGCCCTTTAGGGGTTCCTGCAGGCCCTGGCCCCTTGGTCCCCAGCCCTCGCACTCGCTCCTCCGTTCCCCTACCCCGGGCCGCCGACCTGCCTTCCCTCCTGTCTGTTCAAGCCCGAGGCCGCCCAAGGCCGGGTCCAGGGTGTGGTTGGGGTTGCTGGGTGGAGGCCTGATTGGGAAGACTGGAGGCCTGAGCGCGATCCTGAGCACGACAGGGCCCTGTTAGCCGACAGGGACCCAGCTTCGTCTCTGGGCACCCAAGTTGGGGGTCGAGATGGGAGGGAAGGAGCCCCAGCTTCTCCGCGGGGAGGGCGGGCGGAAGACGGCCCAGGCTGCATCTTAGGAAGGAGCACTGTGACCAGAGCCAGCCGCGCTCCCCGAACCCCCACAGCCCCACTCTGGGTCAGGAAGGGGCGGCTTTGGGTCCTCTGACTCCGCTCACTCCCTGTGAACCCTGCGACTAGCCAGACCCAGGGAGACCCCTCTTGTTCAGCTGCTCACTGGCCTGGTTTAGGGATGAGGTTTCCGGCTGGAGTGGGGTGGCCTTGGGGTTCCCCTCTCCAGGGTGGGTGAGTCGGGGTCTGGGAGGTGGGCCCGGTGGACTGGACCTACCTGGCAGCGAATGGATGGGGTGCATGCGCTGGGGGTGGTGACAGCCCTCCCCTCCCCGCTCAGCACTCCAGCAGCCATGTGGGTGGATTCAGAGCTTAGGGGGTTACATGGAGGGAGCAGGCACCCTGGCCAGTTGTCCACCCCCAACCCGGGTGTCAGAGGAACCCGCCCATTTCCGACCCCAAGTCTAAGGCTCCTGGCACAGGCGCGCTGCGCTTTCCGGGGAGGGAGCTTGGCATCCCCGCTCGAGTCTCCTGAGCCAGCGGTCCTAGGGAGGGCTCCTGAGCCCAGAGGGCTCAGAGGATCATCCTCTGGGGACAGCTCTGGCCTCTTGTGCCCAGCTTCTGGCGCAGCCCCCCCCCTTATGGGGCTCCCAATAAGGACCTCTGAGATGGCAGAGAGGGGCCCATGTCCCCTCCCCACCGCGCGGGCACACAGGTCCTGCCACCTACAATGCTTTGCTAGAACACAAAAATGTTCTAATTTCTTATAAAATGAAAATAAAATAAATCACTTTTAGGTCGAAGGAAATATTTTACTGCATAATACCGAAATGCTCATCTTTATACCAACACGGTCATAGAGTATCGTGTTCAGCGTTTGTTCTCAATGGAGGAAAGGGCCCAGGAAGACAAATCCCCCGGGTCCACGTCCTCGAATTCTGGGGTTGCTCTAAACGGGGGAGCAGAGAAGCGACCTGGTCGCGACTCCCCAGGGCAGCGAGGGGTGGGGCCGCGGCCCGGGTGGTGCCTCGGTGGGTCCCCGGCAGCGGGGGGACGCGCAGCTGTGAGGGCGTCGCGGGGGCCCAGGCTGCGGCCTGGACCGTCACCCCGCGCCCCGAAGCCCCAGCCCCGCCCTGACGGAAAGGGCAGTGGCCGGGTCTTGGGCAGGGACAGAACAGTCAGCTCTGGGCTCAAGTGGCAGCCCTTTGTGTAGCTGCTGGTCGGCTTTTGAAGACACCGCGGGTGTCTCTGATCCCCTAATCCGTTTATCCAGCGTCCTGAGCCCACTGGCTGAATGCGGGTGCACAATGGCCTGGCTGCTTCAGGGTGGAGGGCTGGGGACGAGCGCCCCCCAGGCGGAGACCCCATCGTCCCCAAGTCCCCGGGTCTCGCGGGCCCTGTGCTGGGTGGCAGAACGCAGTGCAGGGACTAACGCAGAGCCAGTCTAAATCTAAACCGGGTGGGAACATATTTTTTCTTGCGTCTTTAATTGCCTTTTCGAATGGGGAAGAAACTTCCTCTTTCTCCGCCGCCTTTCCCCCGCTGCAAGCAGACGCTCCCCGCGTCTGGGGGCTCTTTCCTCGCGCCCTAAGTGCCCCGCGAACGCGGGTAATGCGGGCGACAGCCCCGGTGGCGGTCGGCGGGAGTGGGGACGCTTGCTCCCAGCCTCGGCGCCTCCTTTCTGCGTGTGCTCACGGGCTTGCTTGTTTGTCGCCTCTGTAGCTTTGGCTGTTATTGAATTTTAAACGTATGCTTAATTGCCAGTTCCTTGGGTAACTGCAGCAATGTCTGCAAATATTAAATACATCTGTGAGATGGTGGGCAAGAGAAATTAAAAAGGTGCTCGGTGCCCTGAATGTTAAGAGGGTCTCAACAATGAAGTGATTAACATTTTTATGAATAAAATTAATCACGCATTAACTCGGCAGCACAGTACATCTGAAAGCCAAATGTGACCAGGCAGCCCCTTTTCCTTACACCCGAGAACTTTGGGGGCCTCTTCTGTCCACCGCAAGAGTTCATCCATTAGGCATTTCGGAATATTTATGAGGGATGTGTCTATAAATGGATATCTAAACTTAAGGCGCTGGGAACAAACTCCAGTACCTGCCCCCACTCCCCCCCCACCCCCCGCAAAGTAAAATGAAAAAAAAATCACATTTTATTTTTTTCATTTTTCTTTAGCTGATTCTCAGTCCAAAGGGTCATTTCCACTCTCGGGTTCACCCATTGAGTTCTGGGGACCTGCATCAAATATAGGGCCGCGGGAATGGGGCCAAGCTGACGGCAACCTGGGAGGCAGGAGGTGGGGGTCACCGGTCCCCAGGATGCCTGACCCTGGCTGCTGGGCCTGCTGTCCTGGCCAAGCAGGTCAGAATAGAGGTGGCCCTACCCCATTATTAAAATTTCCACACTTCCAGATAATAAAGTGTTATTTCTCCTCTCCTGGCCTCCCCTTCGTCTTTTCTAATCTCTTGCCACTGTGGTTTGGGATCCGTCCAGCGGGCTGCACAAAGGGAAGCAAAGGTATCTGAAGTGTCACTCTGCAGCTGTGGCAGAGTCACAGCATTTCCATTTTGCTGGTGCTCCAGCCCATGTGTGCGGCAGAAGGTGAAATGAAAGCCGGCGTGCCTCCTCAGTTCTGCGCATTATTTTTCACTGCTGTGGCGAATCTCTCCGAGCTCCGTGAACCAATAAAACAACGGTCCCTGTTTGAGTTGATATATTAATATTTACTGAGGATTTGCAAGGTCGGGGCTAAATGTCAGCAGATTGCTGGGGCAGTCCTGTGGGGAATAATTAAACAAATCTCACAGCAGTTCAGCCTCCTAACGTCTTTATTAATCTTTTTTTTTTCTCCTAACCCTCCTGAAAGAGTACATTAAAATATTGCTTTTCAACCTTAGAGAAGACTCCGAATAAGTTGAATAATCAAATCCTGGCTGGCAGTGTTTGCTTTTGGCAGTTTCCGGGGGCCCTTCCGCTGGCAGATGTCAGGGAGCCGGGGAGGCTCTGATGTGTGAATTTTCACCAAGCTGTTGCGATTCTCACCTGCCTCTTCATCAGATTTATCCCGACCAACTTGCCAAACGCAGAACTGTTGTTTCTAGGATTTGCTGCCCAGGATGGCGAGTGGTCCTGCTTTGCTGAGCTGGTGGCTGCCGGCTGCGTGCTCAGGAGGCTGCTTCTTTTAACACAACTGCAGCCTGTGCTGGAGTGTGCGGGCCACAGTTCTCTCTAGTAAGCCTCATAATTAGTGTGGGGGTGTCTCGTTACAACCCATAGCCTGTAGCCCTCCACCATCTGATTTATTTGTTATCAGGTAGGAGGAGCGCCTGGAGTTTTTTGTTTGTATACAGGGACCGGCCTGGGGCCCCTCGGGTAAAAATACCACCAGGAAATTAATTGCTTCTGTGTGGATTCGCCATAGATGCACTGGGATGATTAGAATGGTAGATTTTTAACTTTGCTATCCTGCCGTAAGTTGTCAAAAATGAAATGAAAACCAGCTAGGCAAGCATACTGCATCAGTGTAGATGCGGTATGGCATAATCGAAAGCAGGTGGGGTGGAACTGAGGCTAAGCAGGGAAAGGTCAGGTTTCTGTAAGGTGTTTTTTTCCCCTTCCTTTCCTCTTTCACGCAGCTCTGTGTGTGCATGTGTGCATGCGTGTATGCATATGCTCGTTCCTTTATCTATTCCCTCTAAGGAGAAACTCCTCCCAAAAGGTGCATGGCTGGGACTTCATTTGTCTCGATGACTTAAAACAGCAAATGCCCTAGTGGGGTGACTGATGTGACCCCCCTCCTGTGCCCCCCCAAGACCGACCGACAGAGCTCCCGACTAAGTCAGCTGCTGGCACTCTCCCAACCACGCCAGGACTCGGCCAGTGAGTACCTGTCTCTATTGCTTGTCTTAGGCTCCCATCCCAAAGTACCTCGGCGGAGGCTGGGTGGGCGCTGGGTGGGTGCTGGGTGGGCTGGCCTCCGGGATTTCAGGGATTTTGCTGGTTTCATGTGTGACCAAACCGTATAGACCTTTATCATGTGCTCTCTGAATTGCTCCCAGGAGCGATTTCATTGGACAATTTCATCAGACTGTCTGACCTCTAGATTGTGGTGAGGATTCTATTATGGCTCCAACTCAGAACGTTTTAAGGATATTTTTAGAGCATTAGTTCCTGAATTAGAATTTTCCAGTCCTGCGTCCAGGCCCTGGCCTCTCATGGCCCACCACTGGCTCCTCTCTGTTGCAGTTTGCCTTTTGCTTCCGTATCCCTTTGTCTTCACTCTCCGAGTCCTTCTTTTCCAGACCGTTCACTGTCAGCAGCTTTCCTTGCCCAGCGCTGGGCTGGGGTGTGCGGTGCACAATGTGGCCTCAGATAACTCAGCAGGCCTGACCTTATTTATGAAAAATTTAAAAAATCTAATAAGGTACAGTGTCACAATAATGAAAGTGAAGTGGATAGAATTGTGCAGCAAAATAAATGTTTAATATACGCAAGAACATATTGCTTTGACTTTAAATACTCCTAAAGGGGTATTAAATATTTTCAAGCTGGTCCCAAGAATAATGAGAGACCAGGACCTACCACGTTGGATTTGCAGAGAGCTGTTGATGGGTAGAAGTCCAGTGGTCCCTCCATCTTCGTAACGTGCCACCGTGCAGTGCTCTGGTCACCAGAAGACCCAGCCGGCTGAACTGACTTGCGGTCTGGGGCTCCCAGGAGGAAAGGTTCATGGATAACTTTCTCCGTTAGGAGGAGAGGCCACCTGTGAGGACAGAGGTCTAGGGCCCATTGCAAGGAGGTCTGATGAGGGAGCTCCGGGAAAAGTGGCTCAAGTTGGGGCCTGTGTGTGAGAGGGGAGCCCACATCCCTGTCTCTCTCAGGGTATCAGCACTCTTTTTAGTCTTTTGTTCCCAGACCATTCGGCCCACTCTGTCCTGGAAAAGGATGAAGAAGGACCTTTGGGAAAGCTTGATGAAAAGGCATTCTCTCCAGCAGCCTCCACCACCCCCAATTCTTGTCTTTGCAGGTATGGGGTGGGCCCTGTAAAATGCATCCTCGAAGGAGAGTAACTCTGCAGGGGAGAGTGGAGGCCATCCTCAGAGGCCTAACCTGTGAGAAAGACTTCCCCTTCCATTCCCAGTGGACTCAAACTTCAAGTGTCACCCTTCTTAATTAAGAAACATTTGAACTGGGGAAGGAAGATTTTCTTGCAAGGCAGAAGAAAACAAAGTAATCTCTAGCAGAGAGAGGTTATTATGCTGGCCAGAAGGAGGAGGTCCCTTGGGGCTTTAGCATCTTGCTCCTCCCCTGTCCAGGTCGTCTGGTATCGGTTCCCCTGGGATGTCGTGACTGTGGGGCCACTAGCGGGTAGTGCAGCCATTTTCTAGCACTCAGCAGCGAAAGAGGAAATTGCAGTGCATTTGCTGCCTCCTGAGTGATGAGGGGAAGGATAGCTCTTGCCCGGTCCTGCATTTGGCTAGAACCAGCAGCGTTTCTGGGCAGTGTAGTCTCCAGACAGGCAATTTCCAGGGTCTCTCCTCCACTCTGCGGTGGCTGATTATTGGTGCATATAGTTAACCTTTACTCGTGCATAACGTTTTTCCTTTTTACTGTTCATGCTGTTGATAATTCAAGGATCAAACGGCAGCTGTCCGAGGCATAGCTAAATGGATACATCAGTGAGAGTTCTCATTCAGTGAACCGCCAAGCCGAGGATGCTGAGAGGAAGCCCTTGTTGTACTAGGCACGTCTGTGTACAAGCACGATGGCGTGGATTCTACTGCAGCAGTGGGCCGAGCCCGCAGTGGGCCAAGAAGGAGATGCAAGGACTGACCACAAATCACCTCTAAAGGAAGAACAAGGAAAGCAAAACCCAGGAAGTCCTTCTAGGGAAGAACAGAGAACCCCCAAATCACAATATCTACAAGGTGGAAGCAACCCAGGAGCCCGTCAACAGATGCATGGATAAACGAAATGTGGTATAAAAAAAGATTATTAAATCCAGTGCACCCACATTCTCCTCTTTTCTGCCCCTCACCCTTATTCCAGTTTTTTACTTTATTCCATCAAAGTAAAGATGGAAAGGAATTTTTTAGCAGTTTTAAACCAGCCTATTCTACAGGGACTCAAATTCATTTTCTCTTGGGAAATGCTTCTTCCTGTTTCTAAAAAGGGAGATTTAAAATAAAATATTAAGAAAGTCCCTAAACTTTCTTGGACAGGTTTTAAATTCTGTTAAAAACAAGCAACAACTTGATAAGCTAAAGATAAGTGAATCAGAAACATGTGGCTTCGATTTTCCTTAAAATACTTACTTTGAACCCCAAATATTTTTAGAAAGTTTGAGGTGCTTAAATGCCGCACAGTTGGCTACACCCATCCATAATTTTAAGAGGATGAATTCAATCCACATGTTTCTGATATATTTACAATTATCAAAGTCAACTGTTCATTTCGAATAGCTTTTGATGTGCAAGAATCCCTCTGGGGCTTTAAAAATATTTCTGCAATTTCTCTTCCCTTTTGGCAACAGAAGGCTACATGTCCCCAGAGTTATACCCCCTGCCCCCAGCCCCTAACATTGCATATTGCTTCCCATCTTTTAGCTCATAAGTTTTTAGGGGCCATCAAACTTATAAAAATGCCTTGCCCACCCATGTGAGCAAAAAATCAGTGCTGGGTCCACATGTTGATAGTAAAAGCAGTTCATATTATGGATAACTAAAACTTACCTTACTATTTTGCAGCTTTGCAGGAGATGACTTCAAAATGTCTTTGCACACAGACAGCCATCTGCAGACGTGCGGCACATGGAGGCAGCCAGAGCACCCTTCAGTGCACTTGGTATTAGACCCAAAGTCGTGGAACGTCAGTTCCCTCGGGCCTGAGTTTTGATAATCCTAATTCTTAACAAGCCCTGGCTGGGTGTCCAGCGTTCTGTGTGCTTTACATGCGGTAACTGATTGAGTCCCCCAACCCCTTGGTGAGGTCGGTGTTACAGTATTTGCTTTATTTTACAGATGGGGAGACTGGGCTGCAGGAATCCTCTGCGAAGCTGGGCTCCTAGCCGGCTCCTCTGTGTACCTAAATGCAGCTTCTCCGCTGGGTCGGGACAACCCAGGACACTTCCTCTCTCCTTGTGAGCTAACCCTGTGGCTGCTTTTCTGAAGTTATAAGGGATGTGGGAGTTTGGTTCCTCTGAAAGCTTTTGTATCATGTGTGCCATCATCCCGTAGAACGTCCCCTGTCCCCTGGGGCCTCCGTGTGCTCAAACACCCCACCATTGCTCCACAAACCTCTGGTGGCGGGAGCTGATGACCATCACAGCATCAACTTCTTTTAGAAATCCGGTTGTTATTTTTCTCTCCTCAGTAGGCAGTACTATATATATTTTTTCTTAATGTTTTTTTTATGCCAAAATAGGACAAGCTGGCATGTCATTTCCAACATTCTCTCTTGTGCAAAGAAGGTGGCACTTGCTTTCCTTTGCCATAGACATTTCAGTTCTACAGAAAGGAGGGTGTCTGTTTTCTGGACACAGTGGCCCTAAATATTCCCCACTTCTCCTGCATCCTGACTTGGTGCTGCAGGGTTTCGTCCTGTGGGCAGGACCTGGGAGTTCCCCAGTGCTGTGCCTCAGTGGGGCCGCCTGCTCCAGTGCCAACCTGATGGAGCAAATGCCCAGTGCCTGCCTGGTCTAACCCCACAACACAGAGCTCTTGTGGGACTGGGAAGGAGGAAATAAAGGTGAGTAAGAGTTTTGAAAAACTCAGGGTGGAAAGGCAGAAAGCAGGGACAAAACCAAGGGCCAGTCTGCTTTGCTCTTTGGTTCCTCTCTCTCTTTATGTTTCACCCCCAAACTTGCTGCAGCTCACACACCAGGCAGGGCTTCCCCGGTAGGGCACCGAGTGGGTTCATGTCTTCTGGAAGCAAGTGAGGCAGAGACTAGTGTGAGAAAGGGGGAGTAGAGACGCAGGAAGACGCAATCATTTGCTTACCCCACCACAGGCCGCTCTGAGTGGACGGTGACGCCATTCTTGGTGGATTGTCTCATCAGACCTCGTGGCTTTGGTTCATTTTTGGCTTATCATATTTGGGATCCAGTGAAGTCCTTCAATGACACCCCAATCTTAGGTGTTTATAGTTCAACAGATGGAGTATGTATGTAGATGTGTGTGCATGCATGTGTCTGCATGAGTGTGTTTGGCATGCCCATGTGCACGCGTGTGAATGCGTGTGCACGCATATGCATGTGTATGCGTGCATGCGTGTGTTGAAGGGTGGGGAAGATGCAGAGGAGAGGAGTTTCAGCCCTTGTTAATTTGGTCTGCATATTCACAATTCAAGAATTTGAGCCCACAAACCTCCTTTTCTCCATTTATCGGAGGACAGAGCAGTGTTTTCCTGGAGAACGTCTTATATTCCCACAGCTCCTTTGTTTCGTGTTCACAGATTCACAGGGTCTTCAGGGCACCCAAAGCCTCATTTTACTGGTGGAAAGTGAATTCCAAGGGGTTACATGAACTGTTCTAGGGCCCTCCCTCAGCCTGGGGATGGAGAGAAGAAAGAAGATTCCATCAGAGTCACCTCTGGGAAATGTGACCCTGCAGTGAGCTGGTCAGGAAAAGCTGGGGAGGGCTGTGCCAGCTCGGCCTCAGCAGGTTGAAGGGAAAGGCAGTCATGAGAAGACACAGGAAGGACAGAGGGATGTGGAGAGAACCGGGCACCCCTAGGAATTAATTCTGCCCGGGCTTTGGGTGTCCACAGGACATGGCCCACTCACGCCAGAGGCGGCTGCTGCCCAAATGGGAACCAGCCATGGCCCGTTCTGCAGGGTCTGCCCTTCGTTCCCCATGTGGATCCCGAGGGCCCCAGCAGGTGGGTCCTGCCCCTGCTGTGTGTCCTGCCTTTGACTCTGTGTCCCGCTGTCTGCCAGCCTGTGCACGCGACCCTGGTCTCCCTCCTGACACCCGGCCGCGGCCGCTATCCCCATCCTGGTGGCCCGTCCTCCTGCCTTTTGGGTGTGAGCAGCTGTGCCTGGTCTGAGTGTCGGGCCTTGGGGCTCTGTCACGTGGAGAGTGTCTACAAAAACCCGCAGCCATTCCAGCTGCTGCCAGGGCACCATGGAAAACGTACTCAAAGGGCCCCCAAAACACGTAGGTGCTGTGGCCTGGCTTCTAGCGCAGCGCTCCCTCCGCCGTGCCTGTGACCCTGTCGAGGGCTTGCGGCAGCGAGCTCAGCTCCCCACGGCGTGGCCCGGTGCGGGCGGTGCCCAGAGATGCTTTTGTACGCTTGCTCCTGTGCTCAGGGCTCACACGGGCTTCAGCTACTTCGCTCAAATTCAGCTCTTCGTGTTGGCGGTGGTGGGGGGGATGCTGCGAAGGGCAGGTTAGAGCTGTGAGCTCCTGTGGCTGTTGAGATTAGAGACGGCACAAGTGAGACGCCGCGTCAGGGCTAATGTGGCTCCAACATCATGGGACGGGTGCCGGGACGCCCCCTTGAAACATCCTCCCACCGCGCCCGCCTTTCACACATTCCACCTCCTGAGCAAATGAGCCACGTTCCCACTTAACATTTCCTTTCTGCAGTATTCTGCTTTCTGGGATCATCGAAAAAGGGGATTTCCCAGAATTTTAAATATGACCATGCGGTGCCAGACTCAGCACAGCGTCACCCCTGGGGGCCGGGCTTGCCCCGCTCGGCAGATGTGCTGGGCAGATGTGCTGTGTTCTGTGGTCACTTCTCAAAGCCTGCGGGGCTATGTCCTTTTCCTCCTGGTGGAGAACTGGAGTCAAGGCAGCTCGCGCTCTGCCTTCGTCTCTTAGAGCGACGGTTGGCTGAGCGACTGCGGAAGAGGGCACCTGGGGGAACGGGTGGATTTCCAGCATTCCAGTGGGGTTCCAGGATCATTCCTTATTTGTATCAGACAGAATGCTTAAAAACTAAGAACAACCGGGACTGTGTTATTCTGAGCTGGGTTTCAAATCCCTGCGGTTAATGGTACCGGTGAAAACAATTAACTCCTGTATATTTCAGGATACAGGCTGGACCTTGTAGGAATCTCATTTAATTATGTGCTATATTAATGTTATATTGATTATGTTATTGCCTGTAAATCCAGTTGCTTAATAAAGCTGCAGTCATTTCGCAATAAAGTTGTGTTTGCAGTCAATTAATGGGTGCCTGGGGGAGGAGAGCTGTGCGAGGGGGGAGTGTGTTGGCGCTAAGAGAAAACGTCCTAGGGCGGAAATCTGTAGGAACCACGAGAGCAAACCAGTTACTTGTTTATACGCAGGTAGGTCCGCATGCATGTGTACACACACGCTGGGTTCAGTGGGAGGGAGATGCGTGTCCCCCACGGCACTTATTTTCAGCACATGGAGTGGAGTAGTTCTGAACAGTCGTCTGTAGCATCATCACGGCATCTGATGTTCGATTTTTTAAAAAATACAAGTAAACAATAACGGCCAATATTGAGACCATGTGAAGGCAAAGGAACAAAGCATACTTTCACTGGGACTCGTGTTCGCCTCCAAGTTGGAGGAGAGGCGCACAGAGGCACTCAGCGGAAATGCCAGCGCTCTTTTGGCAGTCACATCTGCCACTAATATCTGTCGGCATGTGGTCCGACTTTTATCTCCCCACCAACGTTTCATGTCATGATTTTCACATCTGATGCTAAATTCAGGTCACTCCAAAATGAACACAACTCTTCCTTTCTTTTCTGCCTCGCGTGATGCATCCAAGATGTGTGTTCTAATAACGGCACATGAAGTGAATAGTAAGGGTTTATGATTATATTTTTAATAATGCACCTTAGCCCAGAGAAGACAGACCCATCTCATAAGTGAGATGGCTGATCCTTCCCACATATGAAAGAGATAGTTCAGTCAAATAATGGTGCTAACACGACTGTATTTTGGGTCAAGCAGTTGGCTCTAATGTGGTGAATTTTCTTTCACTTTTTTAACAGGCATCGTTCTTTGTGGGTAAGGATGATCTGTGAGAATGTGCAATGTCATGATAAAAAATGTGACCCATCACCATGAGGAGCTTGTCATGACAAGAATTCTGTCACAGAAAGATGCCAAAAGACCCAAACTTTGCATCACTAAGGTTCCTGGATACCAACTCCAGCTCTTGTCAGGGGCAAACCATTTTAAACCACAAAGTCAAAACAGTATTTCCTCCAAAGTTCCAAGTAGACCCTCCGAGAACACATGTCCCTGCAGTGTCTTTCTGTGGCTTGTCAGCTGGTTCTCCTTACCCTCTTGAACTCCACAAACACAACTGACACAACCACCCTTTGACTGCAAATGGATGGCCAAACCCAGGGACTCCATGTGGGCTTCTGGGCTGGATGCGCTTCCCGGTCTCCGGGATTTCCTTGCCTCATCACTGCATTCCAGATGTCAATACACCCCAGGGTTTAGAAATGGCCTGATCAGAGACTTTTCCTGCTAAACCAAATTCATTTCTCCTCGGCTGCTGTCCTCTGTGATCTTAAAACCCACTTACCTTGCGATGAACATCTTGAACCAAAACCAAAACTCAGGGAAAAGCTGTTGGCCAGCCTGGTCTCTTCAGCTGTCAGAGCTCATTTGGCAGTACGGAGGAGTGAGATCATGTTTGGTTTAGCCTTTGGGTCAGGGTTCTGTAGAGAAACAGAACCACCAGGAGAGATCCATAAATACGAGATTTATAAAGGTGTCTCACACAACTACGGGAATGGAAGAGTCTCTCTTCTTCCTTAAAAACTGATTGGACTTTCTGGTTGTGGGAAACATGCCTTCATTGATTGCAGATGTAATTGGCCAGAGACGCAATCAACTGCCTGATGATTTAATCATCCACCCAGGAAATATCTTTGTGGCAATGGCCAAGCCATTGCTACATAACTGGGCATAATCATTTGGCCAAGTTGACACCAGAATCTCACCATCATGGGTCATTTCCATTAAGGAGGTTCAGCTCTCAGGGAATCAAATTCCCATAAATTCCACCTGATCCCTGATTAATTAGTCCCATCACTATTACTGTCACTGTACAATTTATTGTCACAGAAAGATGGCAATTCCTAATTTCCTTACAGCTAGGTTATGAATCAAACAGAAATGGTACAGAGTTAAAATGAATTTTTCCTGGTGCCCTCTTCTTAGGGTTAGGACTACAAAGGACCTTCAATGAAGTGGGGAAGGGAAGGAGGCAGTTTCTAGAACCCTCCAGGGTCTGCTCTGTCTGTGTCTGACCTTTTCAAGGCCTGGGTTCTGCCTCCATTGCAACCACTACTATAATCCCATGTGTCCTAGTTTGCCAGCTGCCAGAATGGATATACCAGAAACAGAACAGCTTTTCAAAAGGGAAATTTATTAAGTTGCAGGTTTACACTTGTAAGGCTGAGAAAATGTTCAAATTAAGGCACCAGCAAGAGGTTACCTTCACTCAAGAAAGGCTGTGAGGTGTGGAGTTTCTCTCCCAGCTGAAGGGCCCTGGCCCTGCCTGCTAGCTCTCTCTCCAGGCTTCTTGTTTCATGAACTCTTGCAGGGACGTTTTTCTTCTTCATCTCCAAAGGTCTCTGGCTCTGTGGGCTCCCAAGCTTTTTCCAAATTGGTTTCCTCTTTAAGGGCTCCAATAAGCAACCTACCTTGAAAGGGTGGAGACATGTCTCCATGGAAACCATCTAATCGAAAGGTACCATCCACTATTGGGTGAGTCACATCTCCATCAATAATCAAAAAGCTCCCACCCAGCAATATTGAGTGATGATTAAAGGACATGGCTTTTCTGGGGTCCACAAAACTCAAACACCCCAGCACACCATACAGTGAAGTTCTGTCATGTTCAACACTCCTTGACCTGGGAAAGGAAAGAAAATGACAAAACTCAAGCATAAATCACTTGTGCATGTCTAATCATTGCTGAAGATGAGAAGAGGATGATTTGACCCACTGTCGGTTTTATGGAAGCCTGAGAAGTGCCGGAGCATGGAGGAATTTAAACTGTGGAGCCCACTTCTCCCTGACAAAGGGCCCCCTGCTCAGCCCAGCAGGAAGAGACAAGGAAGCAAACAACTTCACCACCACTCCTAGATGTGTGGCAACCCTGGGAGAGGAGATGCCAGGACCCCCTCTTCTCCTGATGCAGCGTGCCCACACAGGGCTCCCCGGTAGCGGTGCCATGCCCTGCAGCCACGTACATCACAGCCCTCCTTTAATGCCCAAGGCCCACTGGATGAGTGAAGCAGAGCTCCAAGGGGGCTTAGATGATGCTGCAAAGAAAAGTTGCCCTTAAGGATGCGCCTTCCTTTTTTAAGTCTCACGTGGCATAATGTGTCTGATTTTTTTTTTACTTTAGGCAAAGTGAATCGTTGCCTAATTTACTGAAAAGCTTGCGAGAGCTGATGTCTTCACAATCAATTGCCTTGATGCTATAAATCAAGATGATTTACAAACTGATACAAACTTAATATTGGGGCTATCATGAGGACAGAGTGGGACCCTGGCCCCAGGAAGCTCACAGTTAGAGAGACAGAGCTGGTCCAATTGTAAGAGCCACCCAGGGAAGGGACGTGATGTGAGCTGATGTCAACTGATATTGTCAGTACTTTGAAGGTGGGATGGGTCTCTCTCTTTATTATTAGGCATTATTTTTTTCCTGATGGACACTGGTGGTGGACAACTTCCCCCTTGCTCCATTCATTAGCCCAGTGGTTCCCAGTGAGGACATTTGGCAATGCCTAGGATGCTCCTGGATCGAGTGGGAGGTGGGACAGGGATGCTGCTAAACATCTACAGCACACAGGGCAGTTTCCCACAATCAAGAATTATCCAGCCCAAACTGTCAGTGGTGCTGAGCTGGAGACAGCCCATGAGTCTTCCGTGTCTGTGTCCTCCTCTCATAGCTGTGTGCATCAAACAATTGGGCTCAGGCCTGTCAAACTTAGCATGTTGTGCAGGTCACAGTAGTGGCTGTGAGAGAGCCCCTTACCCCTGCTGTCCCCTGGTATTGAGAAGCGGGGGAAGGGGATGTGTGACTCAGGGCTCTGTCATACCCTGTGGGCTAAGCAGTGGTCCCATGAATTCCAACGCTGGAAGCCAAGTTTGAAGTGAGTCATGCCTGTCCACTTCCTGCTGATGATGAGTCCAAGGTGACACAGGGCTGCTGGACAGCTGTGAGTACACAACACGAGGCTTCCAATAGCACCAACTCATGGCCTTCACCCCGTTGGCCTAACCCTCTGCCCCTTTGCTCTTCTGTGGGCTCTGGGTGTGCCACGCAGATGCCCTCCCTCTATTGCGTCCTTCTCATGGAGACCCAGGTCCTCGCCCTGCTGGCCCTCACCCACACCTGGCTTGTGTAGGCACCATGTCCAGCATTTGATAAACAATGGAATCAGGAGGCTCTGTGTTTCAGGCATTGCCCTCTATTCCTGTGGGGACTCAGCTGTGACCTTGGTTACAGGTCACGTCTGGGCCCTACTTAATCCGGCTGGCAGCCAGCGCTTTCCTCCCGGCTCAGTTGAGGTATTTGGATTTACAAGCACATTAGCAACTGTCCCCTGCTTTGTGTGGTGGAAGTTACTAAGCTGTGGAGAAGACACATCACTGCTTTCTCTTTGAAAGACATTAGTGTCAAGTAAATGGAGCAGAGTGTGTGCATTCAGAAAGATGCCCAAATGCCAGCAGCCCACAAGGAATACAATTCCTCCATGTGTGTTTAGTAGATTAAGCTTCTTACCGATGGCCCCACACCACAGCTGATCTAAGGGGTCCTGAGTGCCCCCGCAGAGTGCCTCCCTGGCCACTTCATGCCCCGTGGCATGTGCGGGCAGCCGAGCGCGGTCCCCATGGATCACAGCTAGCTCTGCCATCCTTCAAGGCTGGATCATGGGCTACCCGACGTGCCCGTCGTGGAGACATTTAGAGAGAAGTGAGTTGGGGAGTGGGGAGAATGGACAGACTGAGTGGGGGATAGAGGTGAAAGCTTTACAAGGCAGGAGCCAGTCCTACTTTCTCCCCTGAAGCTGGTGAGGTGGGTATATGGGAGGTGCGGCTGACACTGACCGAGGCACCCCAGGGCCAAGACCGAGCCTGTGGCTCCCGGGGTGGAGAAGCCTGAACAGCTCCTGCCGACCAGCTGTGGGTGGCAGAAGACCACACCTCACTTTAAAAAAATAAACTTTGTTTTTGGAGCAATTTTAGGTTTACAGAAAAATTGCACAGATATATCAAGTCACATACTCTACCCCCTCTATGCACAATAGCATGTTACCTTAACAGGATACATTTGTTACAATTGCTGAACCAGTGCTGAAACATGAGCAGCAACTAAGCCCGCAGCTCACATGGGTGTCACTGTGCATTGCACAGATCTGTGGGTTTTGACAAATGTATAATATCATGTATCCACCATTTCAGCATCATGTGGAATAGTTTCACTGCCCTAAAAGTTCCCCAAGCCCCTTCTTCTCCATCCACCACCTCCCCCCCAACCAGTGGCAACCAGTGATATTTTTTACTGCCTCTATAGTTTCACCTTTTCCAGAATGTCATCTACTTGGAATCATACAAGATGTAGGCTTTTCAGACAGGCTTTTCTCACCTAGCAATGTGCTTATAAGTTCGTCACTTGTGTTTTCATGGCTAGATAGCTAATTTCATTTTGTCAATAGGTTATATTCCATGGCGTTGATGAACCACAGTTTGTTTATCTGTTTATCTATTGAAAGGCATCTTGGTTGCTTCTAGTTATTGGTAATCACTGATAAAGCTTCTATAGACATTGGTGTGCAGATTTTTGTATGGATGTAAGTTTTCAACTCCTGTGGATGAAAACCCAGGAGTTTAATTGCTGAATCATGTGGCAAGCCTGTGTGCAGCTGTGCCACTGTTCACCTTTGCCTAGCTATGGCCACGGTCAGGGACTTGGTACAGAATCATCTGCCTTTCTAAATGGCAGAGGAGCCAGCGTTTGCCTCCCCCCTCAGGAGGTCTGTTGGGAAGGCTTTCTGGACCTCACCAAGCACGCAGGGGAAATCTCCCTTCCCAGCTGGGCTGGTGGGCCCAGACCTGCCCCAGATTCACAAAATGCAAGATGTGACATTGCAATCACCGGAAGGAAGTAAAAGAAGCAAAAATCCAATAAAAAAAGAAAGCAAATAACAAAACAAAAGTCGAAATCTTTAAGAAAGCGTGCAAAAAAAAAAAAAAAAAAAAAGGAAAAAGAAAAATCGTGCCTGAGCATCTTTGAAAAGAGAGCCGGGTACGAGCTGTGCTTTTCTCAGGTCGGGCAGCGTGGCCGCAGGTCTGGGCACCTGGACAAGCCAGCTGTGGGAACCTGCTCATCTGAAATCGGCGGCCTGCACCATCGGCTCTTGGTCTTGGGGTGTGCCCAAGTGCAGGAGGGGGCCCCGCGGGGGTCAGAGCCAAGGCTGATCCTACGGGCATGGCAGGGGGCTCATGGGTGGGGGGCCCAGCGGGCGTGCGCTCGAGGTGGGACCTGCCCTTGACAGTTGAAGGGAATTGCTTGGAAATCCCTTCGGTAAAAGGTGCAGCCTCTCGCTGCCTCTGGGGCCAGCCCCACGGCCTGGTGGGTGAGCTTGTCCTCCTCGCTGGGGTGACATAACACGCCTCGCTTTTTGGGGCTCTCTTCACGAGAGTCTGAGGGGCTTGCTTCTGGGAACCTACGCTCCTTACTTCCTTTTTACATTCCAGTACAAAGAGAACTTGAGGGATTGCCTAATGGTCAAGCGACTAGCCTGCAGATCCCTAATGCACTAGCTCGGCCAACGGAGCTGCTGCATGGCCAGGGTGGGGGGTGACCTGCCCCGCCATCCCCGAGGCTCCTGACGCAGTCAGCGGGGCATGTGCCTGGCTATGGCCCCTGAGTCCCCTAACTTAAATCTGGAGGAGCAAGTGGGGTGCAAAGCGCCGGCACTGCTGCCTCAAAGCAACTGACTTTTGTGATCTGTGATGAGGTACAGGCATCCTGAGCAGCTGCCCAGGTGGGTCTGTTTTGACTTCTTCCCACCTAACTCAGCTTCTGAATCTGGACTTTCATCCTTAATCCTGCAGAAATGGCCTTTTTCCCAAGACCGCAGCCCCAGCTCTGACTATTAGCCCCAGAGCAATCCCCAGGTGTTTTCTCTATTTATACTGAAAAAGAAAAATAAGTAAGAGACGAGTAGTTTTAGGTTGTCTTCAGGTAATGGTATTTGATGATTTGGAGTGCCATGTAGTGAATAGAGGAGGTGAATAAATGGGAGAAGGTTAGACATGGGATGCCTCAGTTGTTCATTATAGCTTTTTTCCTTTCTCTGAAGTCTTGGTGGAGAAATAAATTTTGAAAATTAGATTCTTTGAGAAATATTTTATGGTTTAACTCATGAGAATTTATTGCTGCTAATTCATGGTACATCCACGTAAACAATAACAAAGATGGATAAAGAAGGGAATTTGGTAGCAGACACCTGAACATTTATTTTTCTAGATCAGTCGCTCAGGACACACAAGAGAAGAAAACTTTACACTTTTTGTTTCTGCATCGGCAGGCACCAGGAATCGAACCTGGGTCACCGGCATGGCAGGTGAGAGCTCTGCCACTGAGCCACAGTCACACTGCCCCAAGCTTTACACTTTTAAATGCAATTTTCAGGTAGACATCTCTGATGAGAGCATAAAGAGGGGCTAATGTATTCTTACCTTTTCATTCAGGCAACAAACCTAACATACAGTGTTTCTGGTGGGTCCAGGGTAAGTTATATTAGAAAATGGTAGCCTCTCTCCATCCATAGGAGTTTCAGGCCACAGAAAAGATTAAGGCGTCTAATGGATGGGCAGATTTGACCTGGAATCTCAGGTTCTAACAATTTGGTAATTAGGGCTCTACTAATCTTCAGCACTATAAACAAAAAGTTGACATGAAATATTATAATATGGGTTTTCCTCCTGGATTTCTTTAAACTGTTTGTAATTACACAGTGATAAAGCATAAGTTTGGGGTGAACGAAGCCTGGATTCAAGTGGTTAGACTCTTTGAAGCTTCATGGAATCAGCCTGAGTTTCCTTCCCTGTACACAGGGATAACAAGGGCCAACTTGTGGAGTTGTAGAGAAACTTTAATAACATAAGGCGTTCAAAGCAGCTGGCCCAGTGCACACAAGAGCTGAACACTCAATAAATGTGGGTAGTGCTTTATCATTACTATTATCTGATTTTTTTAAGTTGCAAAGACCTTTCAAAAAATATTTGTAGCCCTGTGATTCTAAATCGGTATAGCAATTTCCCTGAAAATAAAAGCATTAGACTCCATTAAGTTTTAATTTAATTGTTATAAATTTACAGTGGTTGATGAATATTTTTTTTCCTCTTTTGAAAGTTTTATTTTCACTCGGTCATCCTTTAGTGGTTGCAAGTCTTTTAAGAGACCTTATCTCTCTTCTTTCATTATCATCCTGCTTTTATGCAGATAACCAGTGTGACAGTTTTAAATGGCCTTTTTGCGTCTGTACAATTATGTAGCATAATTGTCACCATCATTCTAGGGTAATGACTTTTCTTATTCCCGTGAAGTCTAAAAGGGTGGGTAGATTTAGGAGAACTACATTTTTGGGCAGGATTAAGAATATTCATATCAAATGGATGAAAACTCTGAAAATAAATAAGAAAAGAGAAAAGATAAACAGACCATTGAAACATTTAAAAAATGTTCCATTTTGTTCACAACCAAAATAATCAAACACGGAGATACCATTTTTCTCCTCTGAAATGTGGAGAGGTGGTAGAACGTTCGCCATCTAACATCTGCGAGGGTGCGCTGAGGCTCCCAGCTGTGGCTCGTGAAACTGAAAAAGTGACTTGGAGCTGTTGAACCAGAGTTCTCACTGTATTCCTGTTCCTTGACTCAGGAGTTCCAATTCTAGGGGTTTACAGGGACATTGTTGGCATTTCAGGGAAAGATTTGTGTCCTTCACATGATTTAGGATAGTGAAGCATAGGAAGCCACTTAACGATCTCAGATAAAAGGATTAAGTAGACTTTGATTCAACCACCCAGTGGACATATACATAGGCATTAAAAGCAAGTTTCAAAACATTTAATAATATGAATAGAACTATGATGTAATGCTACCTGACAAAAACAAGGCGCTGACCATATGATTAGATCACAATCCTGGAAAAAATAATATCCATATACACTGAAAGGAACCTGAGAGAAATACACCAAAAACTATTAAATGACCTTTCCCCTATTAAATAGTGAGATAGTTGATTTATGTTTTTCCTTCCTTAAACTTACATGCATTTCTCCTATTTTTAAGTGAAAAGGAAACGTTTCATAATCAGGAAAAGTGTAATAGCTCTAATCCTTTTGAAAGTTCTTACCATGTCAAGTTATAGAATCAGTTGAAGCGGCCCTTCCTGTGTCAGGGTGTGGGCCCAGGACGCCCTTTAAAGTTAGGCAGGGTCCTGACACATCTGCATATTCTGATCCACGAAGGCAGGTGCGGGAGGAGCACGCGGAGAGCCACACAAACCTGCCCCCGCACCACTGCACAGGTATACCTGCCAACACCACTCCCCGGGAGGATGACACCCCTCAGGGGCTAGTGGGAAAATAAAATAAAAAGAACTCCCTGCTCAATGCGGTGCTTGGGCTCAGAATGCACTCACATTTGCAGTTAGGCTTGCGGTTGTGCAGTCCTGGGGCCAGCACCCCGGGGCCTTGCTGCACACATTAGTTTAGTGGGGACCCCTTCTGAGCCCCTTGTTGTGCAGGTCCCCACATGTCCCAGCCTTCAGCCCCTCACTGTCCCTGAACCCTCAGCTGCCAGGAAGAGATTTATGCACCAGACAAAATCCACGTAATTGCATTCCTCAGTTTATAAAAATAAACTTAAAAAAATTAATGTGTCTTGACTAGGGAATTGCTTTTTTAAAGTGCTTTTAAAGGAAAAGAGGCACCAAATTACCAGGCAGGAAGGGGACTGCCTTCCTGCCTCTCTGCTCACATGGCGGGTCTTGGTTGCACTCACGGCAGGCAGAGGGTGCAACCAGATGCCAACGGACCCTCGGGCGACTCCACCGGGAAGGCAGACCCTCCTGGGGCATGGCCACAAACCACAGGTGCTAGTCACAGCACCACCCGTGGCTCTGGGAGGCCGTACCTGATGATACATTAACTATAATGTCCATGTGTAAAGATTAACATATCCATTTCTCTTTTTCACGGGGCTATCATAGAACTCATTCTGGAAATTCACGTCTGTAAGATTCTCCTAGATTGCATGATTGTTTGGTAAACCCACAACTTCTCTAATGATAATAATAATAATAATTATAATAATAATAATAATAATAATAATAATAATGAGTCTGCTAATCATTGACACTGACAGTTACTTTACATTCCACAACAACAACAAAATAGCCACTGTTGTGACAGAGAGTGGCCTCTAGTGAGCTGGCTGTGAAGGCACAATTCCTCTTGGCAGAGACACATGGACGGTACCTTTGATTAGTTCAAAATCATGAGTGCTGTTCAGTATGTAGCTTCAACTCTTTTTCAGAAGCACAAAATACGGACCAACCTACAGTACAATAATTTAAAACAATATGGTTTTTTGTTGTGCATAACTCTATAATGTGCATAGATATACGTGTCCTTGCACACACACACACGACTACATTTCTTACCTGTGGCATGTGCAATGCATGACACTATTTCTATTCTACTTTAATTTAAATGCTTGTCATGGCCAATAAAGTGTATGTCTGACCCGTGTTCCAGCAGACACTGCTGCACAGAGCCTGCTTTCGATACTTAATGGCATGGTCAGCTCAGGCATCATGGCAATGGCCACAGTTTGGAGTTGTCTTACTGGAAGGGGCTGGAATGCCCAGGAGGTTGACTCTCCATGTTGCAGTCCTCTGGAGTGGGCGGGTGCAGACCTGACAGCCACTCAGTGATGTTTCAGAGACGCAGGACCCACCTGTCTGCTCTGCCTCCTGGTGGGTGGGACAAGCTCATGGGCAGCCTCAGCACTTATAGGTCACTCACCTGTGACCTGGCCCTTCAAGGAAGAAGGGCGTTTCTTCATTATTTGTTTTAATGAGCAAGGAAAGCCTTCCCATGAGCCTACTGATGGGATTTTCCTGAGGCCAGTCTGGCCCAGACTGGATCCCATGCCATGGCCAGGTTGTCATGGAAGCTGGGAGCAAGCCCCCTGTTCTTTCAGACTCTGGGGCTGCTGGAAGGAGCATTTGGGGTGAGCTGAAGAAGCAGGTGGAGAAGGGGCCACACATCTGCCCTCAGTGCTGTCCCTCCCTGGGATTCCCCAGGGCTGGTTACATTAGAGTTCAAGTCTACTGCAGACCCATCCATGTCTGGGAATGTAGCCATCCTGTTTATAGAAATACGCTGTGCAAAAGAAGATGGTCAGACTCCTGATGGGAGCCAGCTAGGGATAAACCATTGCTGACCCCAAAGGACAGTTTATACCATCTTTGTGCCTTATAAGTTTGCTTTCCTGTGAGGACTCTGCTTTGCACCTCTCTGTCCCCCAGCCTTCAAAATGCCCCACTCTCAGCCAGAGACAGTCAGGCAGGAGCCACCCCATCTTCTCACCAGCCAGCCATGATGCTCCTGCACATGTTCCCTCCCATCTTCCCCGGCTCCATCCAGCTATTCCACTCCGGGGGTCCCTCTGCCCTTCCACCTACTCCAAGAATCAGCTTTCATACATGGCCATTCTTTCCCACATTATCAGTTGTATCTTCTCTGCAGGATCATTTTCATCAGTGTACAAACCCGTTGTGATGTTTTCCCTCTAAATACAACAAACCCACAAAGTCCCTTGTCATGACATTGAGCCCCTTTTCACCTGTATCTTCATTCAAAATAAAATAAAAAAAAAAAACTGTCTAGACTCACAACTTACGCAGTCCCTTGCCACTCTCTCTTAAATCCCTGCTATTGGGCTGCTGTGTTGGTTTGAAAGGAAGCATGCCCCCTAAGAAAAGCCATGTTTTGATATAAATCCCATTTCATAAAGGTAGAATAATCTCTATTCAATACTGTATGTTTGGAACTGTAATGAGATCACCTCCCTGGATGATGTGACTTAGTCAAGAATGGTTGTTAAACTGGATTAGGGGACAACATGTCTCCACCCATTTGAGTGGGTCTTGATTGTATTGGAGTCCTATAAAAGAGGAAACATTTTGGAGAATGAGAGATTGAGAGAGAGCAGAGAATGCTGCAGCACCACGAAGCAGAGAGTCCACCAGTCAGTGACCTTTGGAGATGAAGAAGGAAAACGTCTCCTGGGGAGCTTCATGAAATAGGAAGCCAGGAGAAGAAGCTAGCAGATGACGCTGTATTTGCCATGTGCCCTTCCAGCTGAGAGAGAAGCCCTGACTGTGTTCGCCATGTGCTGTCTCACTTGTGAGAGAAACCCTGAACATCATCGGCCTTCTTGAACCAAGGTATCTTTCCCTGGATGCCTTTGATTGGACATTTCTATAGACTTGTTTTAATTGGGACATTTTCTCGGCCTTAGAACTGTAAACTAGCAACTCATTAAATTCCCTTTCTTAAAAGCCATTCCGTTTCTGGTATATTGCATTCCAGCAGGTAGCAAACTAGAACAGCTGCATTTGTCAGTTCCCTGCTTAACTTGGTCCACCTAGCTCTCAAAACCTCCATTTCTGCAAAGCCCATGGTTTCCTACCCATTTCCCCCCTGCTCAGCCCCTCTGTAGTATTCAGTGCAGCTGTCTCCACCTCCCACCTGGAAACCTTCTTACCACTGCTGCTCCTGCATTTCCTTCCCCATGCCCTGGCCCTCTCGCAGCCCCTCCTGGCCTCTGAGCTGGGTGCTGAGTGGACTGCCTCCTGGCCCCTAATTGCTGTCTTCCCCTAGACAAGCTTGTCCACCATCAGGACTTTTAACAGCATCAATGAGTAGATGGTCCCAAAGGTGGATCCTGTAGCCTGGACCAGGCGGCCTGTCCAGGGGTCTAAGAGGACTTTCAAACTCAGCGTGTCAAAGAAACAGCCCCAGGCCTGCTCCAGGGGCAACAAATGGACCTGCCATCCTTCCAGTGGCTCAGCTCAAATCCCAGGGTCTATCCCTAATTCCTCCATTCTCCTTGCCCTGTAGCAGGTCCATCAACAAGCCCTGCTGCGCCTCCTCCAACAGCTCCCCTTGATCCCACCACCGACTCTTACCTGGTCCAGCGACATCGTGGCCCATCCCTGGGGTACGGGCAGATGGAGGCTCTCCAAATGCAAGTCACACATACTGCTCCTAATGAGCTTTCCTTGAAGAAAATAAATATGCAAAGGGTCTTACTATGGTTTATAAGAAAAAGCAAGAAATACCCATTTCATAAATGAGATAAAACAAGCAGCCTTTTCTGCCAATTCCAAGCTCAAGCTGTCACAATCTCAAGTGTAATAACTCATATCTTTTGGGACCATATGGCATGGCAGGAGAAGTTCCAAGCAATTTTATGGAGTAAGTATTGTTATTATTGCTTTTTAACAGGTGAAGAAACTGAGGTGGAGTGAGGGTTAAGCACCTTGGCCAAATCCCACAGGCAGTACACAGGGAAATTCAGGTTTGAGGTTTCACAGGCCAGGTTCCCCAGGAAGCAGACTCTGAGGGGGAGACCAGCATGCAGGAAGTTTAGTGGGGGTGGGGGTGTGGTCTGGAGCACACCTGGCTGGAGCCCACCTGAGATGTGATGGAATCTCAACACTGGACTCAGCCAGCCTTGCAGGAGCTCCAACAGGGAGGCTACAGGGATAAGACCAGAGGCCTGGGGTTTTATACACTCACCTCAGTCAGTAACTGCATGCAGAGTACCCCAAGACAGGGTGCGACCTCCAGCCAAGCTGCTCTCAACAGCCAGGGAATTGTGAGAAGGCTGCCCCCGAGGCTGTTCACAGGTCACGGACCCAGCATGGGGACCCGTGCCAGCAGTGGCACATCGGCGCGTCCACTGGACCCCTGAGAGGTTTGTTGCAAGGCCTGCCATCTTCACCCCGAAGCTTACCACACAGACCCTTTTCAGGTTTCCACTGCTGGAGAGGGGACCTGAGGTTTTAAGAGTGCACAGCGCCCAGTGCAGGCTGGACTTACGGACAGAGCGGCCCCAGGATTTGCACGAGCCTGTGGTTTGTGCTCACATAGGTTCACAACACTTTCCTCCAGAACTGCCTGGTGGTCCCTCATGCCTGCTTACACTATTAACACAAATAACTCGACTTTTCTTCCTGGGGCTAAAGGATTAATGAGAAGAGGTGAACGGTGTGCCCAGGTCGTTTGGCTGGAGGAAAGCATGTGGTGCTGTGAATGAGATGCTCTTTGGGTTCCCCGTGCACTGGTCCAAGGCCATTGCCACCGGGCTCTCATGGTGAGCTATGTGGTCTGAGTCCAGGGGAGAGAGGATCCAGGGGGGTGAAGGCAGCGAGGGAGAAAGCTGATTGCTCTGTAGGAAATGTCGCTGTTACATTGTAGCAGACTGTCCTGAGCTTATAAGCTTCATAGCCAGAATTTGTTGAACATTGTTCTAATGAAAAGATCAGGATGAATACCTAGGTAAAGAAATTTTTATGAAATTGGGTTACCGGTAGCTACGACAGGGTAATTGTTACCATTTTTGTCATTACGGTATTGACAAAAACAAAACAGAAACAAAATAAAAAGTTACAGCTAAAGAGCAATTAACAAAGGTTAACAAATGACAGGTGCAAAATCAGGAACACCAGAAGTGGAGGGTAACGAACCAGCGGTATGGCACCAGGCTTCTTCCCTGGAGCAGCTGCCACTTGGGAATCTGCTTTACCCAGAGCTCCAGGGGATGCCAGGGGGTCCTCTGCCACTGCAGTGTTTCCCTTCCATCCCTAGGCTAAGCCCACCCAAACGCAGCCAAGGATGTGCCTCAGGGCAAGACGTCAGGACCCCCCCCCCAGCTGAGTCCCCAGGAGCTAAGTCCCCCAGAGCTGAGTCCCCCAGAGCTGAGCACCCCATTGTTGAGCCCTCCAGAAGCTGAGCCCCCTGGGAGCACCACACAGCCCAGGCAGCTTGAGAAGGAATTGGCCCTTTTGGAGTCACCTGAAGTTGGTGTCCGTGGTTGAGTTTGGGTGGGCTCAAGCACCTGACCAGGACACCCTGCAAGTCCTGAGAAGAGACACAAAGGCTTTGCAATCCATGTTAGCCTGCAGGATGGCTTGGGCAAAATTCGAAGTTTCCCCCAAAAGACGAATCTTACTCCTAAAATTTTCAAACAGGTTGTTCTAATCACCTTGACCATGGATACACTTCAGGAAGCCACTGGACATCTGAAACTGAATGCACAGCTTCTGGGATGGACTTGCCATCAGCACGGTGCATGTACGTGTCAGAGAATCGCATATAAGATCCATATACTTCATCACTTTGCTGAGCTGTTACACAGAGCCTGGGATTCCACCCTGCAGACCGGGAAATACGTGTTTACCTCCTAAAATTTTCAAGCAGGTTGTTCTAATCACTGTGAGAGCAGTGTTCTAAAATGTAGGTCCTCGTTGTACCTCCTTTTTCTGCCCCACCTTCCCTGCCTCTTTTCAGCTTCGAGCTCTAGCTCTTTCCATCACACGTCAAAATAAATGCAGCCTCTCAGATACAGAACCCCTTTCTCATCTCTCACTGCCCACAGACTTCACAGGAGCCCAGACTTTCGTCTCCCCAAGAACAGAGAAGGCTGTGATCTCCATGTTGCAGCACTTTTATTTACCTTATCTGTAATATAATATAGTTGCCTGCACGAAGATCAAGGCGGCTTTCAAAGAGAATGAGCCAGCTTCATATGGAACACACTCTTTTGCATCAGTCCAGGGCTCATCAAAGCCTGTGTGATAATTTCATGTAAATCCTACTGCTCCAAATCTGTATCTTTTAACCTGTACAGACTATTTTAACGCACTATATTTCAAAGACACTGAAGGCTGGTCTCATTTGTATTAGAAAATTACTCGATAACCAGCAAACAGCACGTCCTACTGATTTCTAGAAGTCAGTACAGAAGCTCATTCTGAAGACGTTCTCAGAGGTCTCACACAGCCATCGCGGAAGGACTATGATGGGGGGACATCCACATTGTCCGCTTAAAGCTCCTGAGTTCTTGCAGCTGGACCCTGCCCTGGGTGCTTGTATTTGGAAACTGCCTCTTGGCAGGTCTGCAGGTGTGGGGTACCGTGTTCCAGGCATTCGGTCTCGACTTGTCACAGGTGAACTTGCAATATTATTGTTCACAGATTCCCCCTTGTTTAAGTCCAAACAACATTTCTCAAACTTTGATTTCTCAACTATCACTTCCCTCTTGTTGGTCCATCTCCTGCACTTTATGAGCACACCCCATGGTGCCCCACCCCCCATTGACTCTTCCCATTATTGGCCGGGTGGGTGGGTGGGGGCATTTGTCAGGAGCCGCTCAGCCGTCTCCTGGGGTCTCTGCCTCCCCTGGCTGCAAAGAAACAATTTACCACGACTGGAAACCAGAGCCAGACACCGGGTGTGGGCAGACTGCACTCTCCTCTGGGCTCCCGCAGTCTCCACTTCCTTCCATGCATGGCCTTCTTCTCTTGAGATCACTGTCCCCCATTTCCTCCTGGCCTCCTTTTATAAGGACACCCATCTCGGAGTTAAGGGCTGCCGTCCACCCAGGGTGAGCTCACTTGGGGATCCTTAACTCAATCTTATCTGCAAAATCCTTTATTCCAAATAAGGTCACATCCTCAGGTTCCAGGGGTTCAGGCTTAGACATATCTTCTGGGGGGCGACCATCTGACCCACTCTACTTGGCACATCTAGAGGGACATGTGCAACCCCGAGAACTCTCTTGAGGGTGGGGGTCTTTGCCTGTGGTTGTCATCTCTGAGGCTGAGCTGAAGCTCAGTGACAAAAGGAAAGCCCCACTTAGCATCCTGGTGCATGGGGACAACTTACTGCACCCTCCCCAGAACCCCATGATGTCTTCAGGTAGACGGGATCTTTCCCCTACAGCAGGTGATGAGACACAGAGAGCCCAGTCACCTTGGCTAGGTAGTTAGGCTGGCAGGAGATGGAGGTGGGTCCTAAGCCAAGAGCCTATCTATTAAACCATTTTGCTCATAAAATCTCAGGTTTCTGGCCACTGTCCAAGACTGGTGTGGCCTCCTGGATGGATTTTCCCTTTCCTCTGCTGATGTCCACCCTCCTGTACCTGTGTCCTTCCCTTCTCTGCTCCAGGCCCTCCTGTCTATATCCAGGACAGTCTACTTTCTTCTGCCCTGTGGGTCTGACCATGTCATATCCCACCTAGAACTGCCTTCCTCATCTATGCTAAGGTGTAAAATTTGAGGTGGCTCTTTCAAAGGTGTTTGCATTTCATAAACAAAGAGATGAAGCTCTAATGGTGGGTTTCAGGCCTCAGTGTTCCATTCCATGTTTTCTGGAAAGGTCTTTCCTCCCCATGCTTCTTAGCTGAGTGCCGCAGGGAATGCTGCCAGTTCTCAGAGTTTGACTTGAAGCTTAAGTGCAGAGAGTCTGATGTGTAGGTCTGTGGTAGGGCCTGAGAATGGACATTTTAAATATGCTCCCCAGCTGATTCCAGTGTGTAGATTCACCCCCCACAAGTGGGAGATGCTTTCGCCAGCAGCTGCGGGGAAACTGGCCGGTGTGCGAGCACAGGACCGGCAGAGCCGAGGCCACAAGCTCCACGTGGTTTTCCTCCATCCACTCGTGATCCTTTCATCACATGCCCTGGATGCCATCCTGTGTCCAGCCCTGTGGGCGACTCTGCGGACTCCTGGAATCTGGGGGAGAACACATTTCCCTGCTTTCAGGAAAGGACACTCCCCTGGAGGAAGCCAACTCCTCAACTAGATTCTCTTTTGACTCCCTGGAAGGAGACAGAGAAAGAAGACATTGGAGGAGTGGGTAGAGGCAGAGGGCACTAAGTGGGCACCTCCCCCGGGCAGCTCCGAGGGCTGGACGAATGGATGCCGAGGGCCAGCCTGGACATCTGGACACAGGTCCCAGGACCCCCGAGGCCAAGGAACAGAGGGCTTCTTCCCTCTTCTTGGTTCCCATCAAAAAAACTTTGTCTCAGTGCTTGTAGAACCTGGAACAGCACAATAGAAAGAGGGAAATAAAGACAGAAACTGGGGGAACGGCGGGACTGGCTCCAGACGAGGAGTGGGTCTGCGGCAAGTGTGGCTGCAGGAGGGGAAGGGGCCTCTGCTCCTGCCGTGCTCCCAGGGGTTTCTTCCGGAACCGAAGCTCAGCCTTCTAGAATGCTCTGGGAGCCTCCTAGTGGCCCAGGGTGCAGGGGCATAGGTTAGTTTCTTTGGAGAGGATTGGAAGTGGGGAGAAGAAGGGCTTTAGCTCAGTTGCCTTGGGGTTACCTGTCAGATGTCACATCTTAGGAGCACAGCTGCACACTGCCTGGCATCTGCAGCCTCCTTCTCTCCACCCCGGCTGGGACGGGGACACCCCTGAAAATGACAGATTGCTAAGCAAACACCAGCCGTGGTCAGCAGTTGTCGGTGGTTAAACACAGGTTTTTCCTATGATCATGTATCTACAAACAGTCTCAATTATCACTGTCCAGCCTTGCCCCTTTCAGATATTAAAAAAAGAGAAAGTTTATATTGCTATCACTTAATTAAGATGGAAACCCAGAGTTAATTGAGTAGTAAAGTTGACAATAAGTGACTCAAATAAAAAATGATCAGGAAAAGTAGAATCTGCCTTCAGAAATCTCCACACATCTTTAGCATCTTCATTTTAAGGATGAATTCTCAGACCTTGGGACACTCAAGGACCTCTGCAAGCAAAATGGGGCCATTAAGGTGAGAGACGGCAAAGCCCACAACAGGGAGGGGAAAATGCAAAACTGAACATTTGCAGAGCCCGAGGGAGGGGAGCTTGTGAATACTTACTTTGCTTGACACTAACTGGCAGCCATGCTTAAGAGTGTTGGCAAGGCAGCATCTGTGCCGTAAGCAGGCCTGGAGGAGCCCTGCTGCCCATCAGACACCCCCAGCTAGACCCCTGAGCCCTCGGGGCCGGGACAGCCACTCACGATCTGCGCATTGGCAGAAAAATCGATGCTCCTGCTGCATTTTTTTTTTTGCATGGGCAGGAACTGGGAATTGAACCAGGGTCTCCAGCATGGCAGGCAAGAACTCTGCCACTGAGCCACCACAGCCCACCCTCTCGGTGCATTTCTAAGAAGACCTGATGAAGGCCTGTCCATAGAAGGTGTCCCCTGGCCTTCCTCATTTGCTGGCGGCCTCCTGGCCGTCCTGCTCTATCTCCCGTGTGCTCACTTGCGTGTCCCTCCTGAGATGATACACCGGGGGCGCTGGGGAAGACGGGTGGCTCAACAGTTGC
>PVIY010013620.1:0-58709 GCA_004026745.1 Myrmecophaga tridactyla
GAGGCGGGTCTGAGGGAGGAGGAAAACCACCTGCTGGAGAAACACCTTAAACCCGCCGGCTGCTCAAGTTGAGGAAGGGGGACCTGAGGGGAGGAAGTGCCTCAGGATCGCCACCTGATGGGGAGAAAGGGTAAGTGCAGGCAGGCTAACTCCTATCTGCCTAGTTTTTGTTTTTTATTTTTTTCTAATATTCTTTTTTCTACCCCCACCCCCTACTTTCTAATGTATTTTCCTATATATTTTTATTAGTAGTATATGTTTTTTAATTTGTTAAAATAACAGCTTTAATTGAGCTATAACTCACATACCATGAAATTCACCCTTTTAAAGTATATGATTCGATGGGTTTTAGTTTGTTCACAGGATTGTGCAACCATTATCAACATACAAATAATTTTATATCTTTTAAAAATTATTAATTTAATACTTAATATCATAGGAAACTTGACAAGTACAGAAGAAAAAATAGTAACACCCTAGTACAATTATGTTGATTTCTTCTAGGTCTGGAATGGGTGGGCTTATCAAAGAATTTGGGAGATTTTAAATTGGTAAAGTTTCTTATATTTGATACTTTTCCTTCAGTCTTTTCCTACTGTATTTGTCCTTTACGTAGTTATAATCCAAGCGTACATAAAGTTTTATATCCTGCTGTTCTGGTTTGCTAGCTGCGGGAATGCAACACACCAGAGAAGGACTGGCTTTTAATAAAAGGGGATTTATTTCGTTAGTTCTTCAGAGGAAAGGCAGCTAACTTTCCACTGAGGCTCTTTCTTACGTGGAAGGCACAGGATGGTCTCTGCTGGCCTTCTCTCCAGGCCCCTGGGTTCCAACAACTTTCCCCGGGGTGACTTCTTTCTCCATCTCCAAAGGCCTGGGCTGAGCTGCTAGTGCTGAGATGAGGTATGCCGAGCTGCTTAGGCTGTGCTACGTTGCATTCTCTCATTTAAGCACCAGCCAATTAAGCCAAACGTCACTCATTGCAGCAGACACGCCTCCTAGCCGACTGCAGATGTAATTAGCAACAAATGAGGTTCACGTACCATTGGCTTATGTCCGCAGCAACAAGACTAGGTGTGCTTACCTGGTCAAGTTGACAACTGAATCTAACTAACACACCTGCATTGACTACTTTATCATAAACATTTCCATATACCTTAAGAATGTTCATATCCATAATTTATCAGGGCTGCAAAAAGGTCTCTCAAGTGGATATATCTTTTTTCATTATGTAGATATTTCTTTTTGGTTTCTTTTTTCAAAAGTATTTTAATTGTAAACCTTAACAAACATGCAAACATTCTTGACATACAAACAGTCCATACATAGTGCACAATCAATGGCCCATAACATCATCCCACACCTGTGTGTTCATCACCATGATAATTCTTTTGAATATCTGCATCTCTCCAGCAAAAGAAAGGAAAAAGAAAAAACTCATACATACTGTACCCCTCACCATTACCTCTCACTGATCACCAACATTTCAATCTACTCAATTATTTTAACCTTTATTCCCCCTATTATTTGTTCACTTTTTATCCATATTTTTTTACTTCTCTGTCCACACTGTAGACAAAAGGAGCATCAGACACAAGGTCCTCAGAATCACACAGCCACACTGCAAAAGCTACATCATTATACAATCATCTTCAAGAAACACAGTCACTGAGACGCAGCTCCACAGCCTCAGGTGATTGTTTTTTGTAATTTTCATTTTTATAGATATTTTATATTTGGATAATTTTATTATTTTTTATTTCAGGTATTATTTTATTTATTTATTATTATTAATTTCTTAAACTTTTCCTCCATTTGGTGGGCAACTGTCTGAGTTCACTCTCAATATATATGGGGGTATCTCCTTCTGACTCTGGGGCCTGACCCTGTTGAAGTGCATTTTGTTGTTCTTGTTGTTTTTTCATATTTTTATTACATTCTTAATTTATTTTATTATCATTTAAAAATTTTTGGGGGTGCATGGGCCAGGTGTTGAGCCTGGGTCTCCCGTGTGATGGGTGGCCATTCTACCACTGAAGTACCTGTGCATCCTGGCCTAGCTTCTAATAGACCCTCAAGTTAAACTGCATCCTCTATATGAGATCCAGACATTGATTTGCAGAGAATAACTGACAAACCAACTGCAAAAGGAAATCTTCAGTGCAAAACCAAATAAATACAAAACTTTAGGCTGGTCTGAGTGCAGTGGAAGTTATAACCAATTGATTACAGTCAGTTACAGATTTCTTTGTTCATACACCACTCCCACTGCTTCACTTGACTCGTCTTAAAAGAAAAACAAACAAACAAACAAACAAACAAACTTTATATGAGTAAAGGAAACCAACTTGCCAAAAAAAATATTAAGATAATCAAATGCCCTGAACACAACAGAAAGTCACAAAGCATATGAAGGTCCAAGCAGAAATGGCCCAGCCAAACAACCAAATAAAAATTGCAGAAGGGAATTTTGGAACAACGGTATTTATAAGAAATAAAAGATATCATGAAGACATTAGAAGGGCATAAAGAAGAATTCAGAATATTAAATAGAAAAATTGTAGCATTCACAGAAATGAGAGATACAGTAGACCAAATAAGAAATATATTTAAGAGACACAATAGCAGATGCAAAGAAGCGGAAGAATATATGAGCTAGAAGACAGAATAACTGAACTAACACACACAAAAGAACAAATGGCAAGGAAGATGGAAAAAATGCAACTCTATTTTAGGGAAATGACCAACAACAAGAATTGTTCAAATATAAGAATCATTGGTGTCCCAGAAGGAGAAGAGAGGAGTTAACATCTGGGAAAGTTAGTTGAAGATTGCCTTTGTCAGGGTACTCTAAAGAAACAGAACCAACTGGCGTTATTTATAAATATAAGATTTATAAAGATGTCTCATGCAACTGTGGAAACTGAAAAGTCCAAAATCCACAGGGCAGGCTGTAATGTTGGCAGTACTAGAAGAATGATCTCAAAGAACTCCACAGGAGAGTCTCACTGACTGACAAAACCAGTGAAAAAGTCTCTTTTCTTCCCTAGAAGACGTCAACTGATTGTATTATCTTATTGTGGGAGACACACCTTAGTTGATCGCAGGTGTAATCAGCTACACCTGATTAAATCAACTGACTGATGATTTAATACACCAGACTTCTGGTTTATCAACCAGTCATGAAATATCCTTGCAGCAATGGTCAGGCCAGTGCTTACCTGACCAGACAACTGGGCATCATCCCTTGGCCATGTTGACACCAGAACCTAACCATCACAGTCCACCCCTTGTCAACTTGGCAGCTATACACATTACCTAGAAACATGTTTAATTTCCAAATAGAACACAATAACAGGCATATGTTTTGCCTAACAATGCTCAACTGTCCTGTATACAACCAGAAACATATTACATCTCTCCAGAATAGGGTGCCAAGTCCTTAGGTAACATTCACTCTTAAATTTCATATCTTATGACTTAAATACTATAACATGAACAATACAACTTATGTCATATGATAAGAGGAAAACAAGATATTTGCTTATGTACAAATGCAAACATCCTCATAACAAAACAGGGAGGAAATATACATACAATCACAGTCCTCATTTCTGTAACTTGTCATGCAGTCATAGTTCATATTTACCACTATCTTCTTCTATAACCCATTCCATGTTCCCTTTATCCTCAGTAAGCACTTCAGCTGGCCGTGGTTCTTTGCCAGGTGGGGTGACCCAAACCTTCATCCCTGAAGTTTCTGGACCATTGGTAGTCCTGCCTGGATTGGGCTGTTGCAGTTTTCCATTGACTTTAATAACAGGGTATGGTAGTAATAAGAGACACCCTAGGGGATCTCCTGCATTTCAGAAAAACTCTTCTTTACCTCCATTGTGTAGTTGCAGTTCTAGTTCCCCTTGATAGTCAGGGTCAATCACCCCAGACAGAACAGTAATCCCCTTTTGTGCTTGTTGATTCAGTGGCATGAGAAGCTCAATGTGGCCAGGTGGCAGTCTTAACTTCCAGTTCACTGGAATAATTGCTGTGTCTCTTGGTAGGTGCACTCCTCCTTTTAGAACTAAGACCTGTAGACCAGCAGAGCTTAAGGTTTCAGGGACAGGGAGCAAAAATTTTCCTAGAGGATCACTAGGGGTGATAGTGAGTGTGTCACTCAATTTCGACCCTTGACTCCTGGACCCATGAATCCTGGCTGTTGGAGAAACAGTGGCACACAGTGGATGCTGATTCAGAGCAAACACAGCCTTCTATAGAACATTGCTCCAGCCCTACAAGGTATTGCCACCTAGTTGGAATCATAATTCTGTCTTCAAAAGGCCATTCCATCATTGTATCAACCCAGCTGCTTCTGGATGATGGGGAATGTGGTAAGACCAGAGAATTCCATGAGCATGTGCCCATTCAGGCACTTCATTTACTGTGAAGTGGATTACTTGATCAGAAGCGATCCTGTGTGGAATACCATGATGCTGGGATAAGGCATTCTGTAAGTCCATGGACAGTAGTTATTGTGGAAGCATTGTGTGCAGGGAATGCAAACCAATGTCTTTAGTATGTGTCTATTCCAGGTAGAACAAATCACTACCCCTTCCATGATGGAAGTGGTCCAATGTAATCAACCTGCTACCAGGTAACAGGCTGATCACTTTGGGGACTGGTGCCATATCAGGGACTCAGTGTGGGTCCAGAGAGGGGTTATAGTGATGCAGCTGTTCACTTCCAGGTGGACATATCATGCAGAACCATTTGTAAATGAGGCCTGAGTTTTCTCTTCCTCAACTGACTATGAGGAACTCCCCAAGAGGCCATACTTCTGGTCTGGGAAAAAGAAGGTAATGTAGCAGGAGTTGGGGCAATGGGCATCTGGGCCACTTCCTCATGCAACTTACTTGTGCCTTCAAGGCCTGCTTGAGCCCTCTCTCTCTCTCTTTTTTAGCTTTTTTTTTTTTTATTGTGTAGTATAACATATATACAAAGCAAAGAAATAAAGCAACAATTTTCAAAGCATTCTTCAACAAGTAGTTACAGGACAGATCCCAGCATTTGTCATGGGCTACCATGCAATCCTCAGATTTTTTCTTCTAGCTTCTCCAGAATATAGGCAGCTAGAAGGATTAAATTTTTTTTATCACCACAATAGACTTTTTTTCTTTCTTTTTTTTGTGAAAAATAACATATATACAAAAAGCAATAAATTTCAAAGCACAGCACCATACTTAGTTGTGGAACATATTTCAGAATTTGACATGGGTTACAATTCCACAATATTAGGTTTTTACTTCTAGCTGCTCTACGATACTGGAGATTAAAAGAAATATCAATTTAATGATTCAGCAATCATATTGATTTGTTAAATCCTGTCTTCTCTGTAGAACTCGACCTTTGATTTTTCTATCCTTCTCTTTAGGAGTGTTTGGGCTACGGTCATTCTAAATTTTTCATGTTGGAAGGGTTTGTCACTAATATGGGGTAGGGAGATGGAACTATCTGATGTTCTGGAGAGACTGGGCCCTCTATGTTTCAGGACTTATCTGGACCAGGGACCCATTTGGAGGTTATAGATTTCTGGAAAGTTACTCTAGTGCATGGAACACTTGTGGGATCTTATATATTTACCTAGGTGTTCTTTAGGATTGGCTGGAGTGGTCCTGGTTGGGGTTTGGCAGGTTATGATAGGTAGCAAGGTCTAACTGAAGCTTGCATAAGAACAACCTCCTGAGTAGCCTCTTGACTCTATTTGAACTCTCTCTGCCTCTTTATTAGTTACATGTCTTTTCCCCCTTTTGCTCAGGATGGAATTGTTGATCCCATGGTGCCAGGGCCAGATTCATCCCTGGGAGTCATCTCCCATGTCACCAGGGAGACTTTTACCCCTGGATATCAGACCCAGGGGGGAGGGCAATGATTTCGCTTGCAGAGTTGGGCTTAGAGAGTGAGGTCACATCTGAGCAACAAAAGAAGTCTGCCAGAGGTAACTCTTAGGCACATCTATAGGTAGGCTAAGCTCCACTGCTACCTACCTAAGCTTCACAGGAGTAAACCTCAAGATCAAGATTAATAGGGCATGGCCTATTAATTTGGATGTCTCTATAATTTGACACAGTATCAGGGGATTTCCTGATGGTAAAGTTTAATAGTTTGATATTTTTTCTCCTTTCCCTCAAGGGACTTTGCCAATCTTTTTTGATATCCACTTAATATATTCTAGGATGTATCCAGCCATTGCATTAAGCTATACAGGATTAAAGGACCTCTTTCCTATTCTGGGTTCTCTGTGTTTCAGTAGTTCAAATGAGTTATATAGATAGTTTGAGTTATATTGTGTGCTACAGAAAATTTTGGTTCCAGACCAAATTAACCTTTCTTCCTTTGGTCTCAAAGAGTGCATGTGGTTCTAAAATATAGACATTGTCTTCCTTACCCCTGTGTTCTGAATTACTTTAACCTCAACCTGATCGATCAGCTTTGTTCTTATCTCTAGATATCAGGTTATATACATTTAAAACAGCCTCTTGAAATCCAGAAATAATAATTACCGCTCCGAACTAAATGTGTCTGCTGTAACAGTTTACAGTCTAGGCCCCTGTTTTCTTGCAAGTATTTTCTAAAGGAGACCATACCATTGTTGTTCTTTCATTTCTGGCTTATTTTGCCTCACCAAATGTCCCACATGTTCATTCACATCTTTACTTACCTCATGACTTCACTCCTTTTTTGTAGCAGCACAACGTTCATTCATAAATATACACCATCGCTCACCAATCTAACTTCTCAGTGAGTGCAACCTTCAGCCACTGCATTCATCAGGGATCATGTATAGTGCCCAAAGTCCACAGTCCAGAAACACTCAATTTTAGATAATTTCATGGTTCCCAAGAGAAAGAAAACCAGTAAACACACCCTCGCCAAATAGGAAATCTAATCCTCCTCTTAACTCCTCTCCCTCCCCCCATTATTTACCTGTGCTGTTGCTGTGGTAGTGCTGATGGTTTCCTTTCAAACATAGCCCATAGCATGCAATAGCAGTTTTCCTCCTGTACCTGGGACTTAAATACTCTTTGAACCTGAATAATACCTTTGAAGTAGTTTTTGCAGGACCTAATTTATATTTCTAGTGTTAATAAGTGGGACACCTAGGTCTATACAACCCCTTTCAATCTTGTTCATCTTCTATATGGTAATATTACTTATAGACCCACTACAGAACCACCTCTATTCCCTTACATTAGAGTACAACCTCATTAGCTAACTGCTCACCCATCTCTAGTTCCTATGTATCTCTAAGTCCCCTGAAATCTGTATTATAAGCCTCTGATTTTACCTTTACCATGGTCATAAAAGTGGAGTCATACAGTATCTATCCTTTTGTGTCTGGTTTATTTTACTCAGCATTATGTCCTCAAGACTCATCCATCTTGTTATGTACTTTAGGACATCATTTGTCTTACTGCTGCATAATATTCCATCATATGTATATACCACATTTTGTTAATCCACTTGTCTGTTGATGGGCATTCTGTTTGTTTCCATCTTTTGGTCATTGTGAATAATGCTGCTATGAACATTGGTGTACAAATGTCTGTTTGTGTCATTGCTTTCAGCTCTTCTGGGTATATACCAAGTAGTGCTATTGCTAGGTCATAGGGCAACTCGATATTTAGTTTCCTAAGGAACCACACCAGTCTTCCATAGTGGCTATACCGTTATACCGTCCCACCAATGGTGAGTAAATGTCCCAGTTTCTCCACATCCTCTCCAATATTTATAGTTTCCTGCTTGTTTAATAGCAGCCATTCTCATAGGTGTGAGGTGGTATCTCATTGTAGTCTTGATATAAGCATTTCCCTTGTACCAATGAAAATGAATCCAATTGCAGTTTTAATCCTGGAAGAGAGGAAGCAGAGCTGCCAAACAACAACAACAAAAAAAAAAAAATGAAGAAAAGAATAAAGACAGGATTTTGGAGTTGGGTGAGCTCAGAATACTAGAGTACATAGAGCCAGGTACAAAATCTGACTCTTGACTGGGGAATCTTGGAGTCTGGAGACTGGGTCTGAAAAGGGATTTCTTTTTTCTTTCTTTTTTTTTCATTAAACTATTCTAAGTAGCTCATTAGAGAAAGCCTCAGGCATTTGCAATTGTCCCGGATGGAAGCAATGGCTAAGTGAAGATAGGTCTGAGAGACAATGAGACAAGTGGGAGAGATAATTCATTAAAGGGTGTATCTTCCCCAAGGCAAGGGGTACAGGACCCACTTCAAATAGCAGCCCTCCTTCAGGGAATTCAGGGCTCAGGGACTGGAAAACAGAAGCCTAAACCAACCTTCTACTTCATCCTCTGTCTCAAGCACAGCCCTGGCAGGAAGAGGCTGCTAGAAATATAGGCACAGCATCACTTTCCAGGTGGGGAACTGTAGGCTAACAAGCACCACCTGCTGGGCAGGCTAGGAAAAGCACAGAGTCAAGGCTTCATAGGAAGGGTCTCTTCATAGGAAGAGTGCCGGGTCTCACTCTCAGGGAAACTTGATATTGATTACTGCCTCCTCCTGAGACCTGGGCTTGCCTTGTCTGGAAAAATCTGATTGGGGCTGATCATATCTGGGGACACGCTCCTCAAAAAAAAGGTTCTATACAATTAGGACAAGAACCAGAAAAATGAGCTGAAAAATTCTGATAAGTTAAACAAAAGCTATGCTATAGATTTAGAATAAGTTGAACCTAAAACAAAAGAACAGAGAGAGAACAAAGTCAACCAACAAGAAAACCCGAGGTAAAAGTGTGAAAATGATTCTCAGAATAAAATAATCAAGGAAATCAGATCCTAGACATCAGCAAAAAATTATGAGTCATACTAGGAAATATGAAGACATGGCCCAGTCAAAGGAACAAACATTTCAAATGAGATACAAGAGTTGAAACAACTAATTAAGGCTGTTCAAACATACAAAATCACATCAAAAATCAGATCAACAATTTCAGGGAAGAAATAACAAAAGAGATGAAGGATATAAAGAAAACACTGGGCAAACATAAAGAACTCAAAAGTTTGAAAAAACAAATGGCAGAACTTAATGGGATTGAACGGTACAGTAGAAGAGATGAAAAAAAACACAATGGAGATATACAACAGCAGATTGGAAGAGGCAAAAGAAAGGGTTAGTGAATTAGAGGACAGGACATCAGAAATGCTACACACAAAAGAACAGATAGAGAAAAGAATGGAAAAATATGCATAAGAGCTCAGGGAACTGAATAACAAAATGAAGTGCACAAACATGGGAGTCCTAGAAGAAGAAAAGAAGGAAAATGGGCAGAAAGAATAATAGAGAAAACAGTCACTGGAAATTTCCCATCTCTCATGAGAGACATAAAATTACAGGTCCAAGAAGCACAGCATACCCCAGACAGAATATAACTGTATAAGATCTACTCCAAGACACTTATTAATCAGATTGTTAAATGTCAAAGAGAGAATTTGGATAGTAGCGAGATAAAAAATGATCCATCACAAGAGAAGCTCAATAAGACTATGTGCAGATTTCTCAGCAGAAACCATGGAGGTGAGAAGGCAGTGTTATGATATATTTAAGGTACTGAAAGAGAAAACCTGCCAACCAAGAATTCTACATCCAGGAAAACTGTCCTTCACAAATGAGGGAGATTTTGAAATATTTTTGGACAAACAGACACTGAGAGATTTTGTGAATCAGAGACCTGTTATACAAGAAATACTAAAGGGAACAGTTCAGGCAGATAGGAAAACACAGGTGAGAGAGGTTTGGAGAAGAATGTAGAAATGAAGACTATCAGGAAGGTAAAACAGAATAAAGTCATGAAGAATGCAACAATGTGGATGAACATTGAGGACATGTTGAGTGAAATTAGCCAGAAACAAAAGGAAAAATACTATATGGTCTCACTAATATGAACATTAAAGAGTGAACTTTGAGACTTAAAGTTGAGAACACAGGTTTTCAGGAGATAGAAAGAGGGTAGAGATTGGGCATTTGATGCTGAAGGAGTACAGAATGTTCAGAAGGATTGATTGTGTAGATCCAGAAATGGACAGTGTAATACAATCTCATGGTAGCACAATATTTTAAGTACACTGAACAAAGATGAGTGTGAGCATGGTTGAATGAGGAAGGCTAAGGGCAAGTATGACACCAGAAAGAAAGATAGAAGATAAAGACTGGGGCTATCTAACTTAGCAAAACCTAAAGTGAACCATGGTGGTGATTAAATGTACAAATGTAAAAATGCCTTTATATGAGGGAAAACAAATGAATGTCAGCATTGCAAGGTGCTGAAAATGGTATGGGAAAAATATAATAAATTCAAGTGAGTCTATAGTTAGCAGTAACATCATAATATGCTCCCAGTAAATGTCCCAAAGGCAATGAACCAAAGCTAAATGTCAAATAACAGAGGGATATAACAAAGAGAAATGGGATTCTTGGTGTTGGTGTTGGCATTTCTCATTTTATTTTATTTTTTAAATTTATTCTTTTATTCTTTTTTTTTCTTCCCCTTCCTCTGTGGAAGATTTGGAAGTATCCTCATCTAGATCATGGTAGTGAATGCATAACTAAGTGATTGTACTGGGAACCATGGTTTGCTTGCTTAGGATAGATTATATAGTGTGTGAAGAAAACTGTTTAAAAGTAAACAGAAAGATACAAGTGCTGGAGAAAATGTGGAGAGAGGAATGTACTCTTCCCTATTCACTGTTGGTAGAGAAGTAAAATGGTGCAGCCCACCAGGAGGGCAGTGTGGTAATTCCATAGGAGGCTAAGCATAGGATTGCTATATGATCCAGCAACACTGTTATTAGGTTATATTTGAAAGAACTGAAAGCAGGGACATGAATGGACATTTGCAACTGGTGTTTATGGCTGCAGTAGTCACAATTTGCAAGAGAAGGAGGTGGCCTAAGGGTACATAGACTCATGAACAGAACAGCGAACTGTTGTCTTTATATACAGTGGAATATTGAGCAGCTGCAAGAATGAATTAAGTTGTGCAGCATGCAACTAGATGAATGGAACTTGATGACAGTATATTGAGTGAAATAAGCCAGAAACAAAAAGACAAATATTATAATGCCTCACTAATATGGGCTAACTATAATGTGCAAACTCTGAAAGTTGAATCTGAGACCACAGGGGATCAGGGGAAGGCTTATTGTAAAGGTTCATATATTGTAAGCTATTAACAACAGTCACATCTATTCCTGTGTTGTAATTGCTACTTTCAAATTCTGAGATGCTGAGCTCTTGGTCTATAACAGGGTCAGTCCCTGGTACTTTGAGTATCTCTGTGACACCCGAGACTCACAGTTCTGCAGCTTGAGTTCTGCAGCTCTGAAAGTCAGTGTTACCCCATACAGCAAATGTGTAAAAAGTTGAAAAAGAGATCAGACTTCAATTAGAGATATGACTGAAGCAGATATGGTTAGGATTTAGTTAAATCAGACTAAAGGGTAAAGGATGATACTGACTGTGCTTTAAAACTTCAACTTCAACCAAAGAAAGAGATGTTAATTTGGTGAAAATTTTGTATTTTCTGTAGCACACTATGGTGTGCTTGTTTGGTCAGTCTATTCAAACACCATAAATGCATGGAATTTGAATAGGGAGTGAGATCTTTTGAGTTTGTACAGTTCGGTATGATTCCCTGATACATCCCAGAGTAATTTAGGTAGAGAATAAAAATGAATTTGCAAAGCCCCCTTGGAGGACTGGGGAAAAATGTGAAAATATTAAACTTGTGAGATATTCTCACAAGCATTTTGGGCTACCAGTTTAATAGGCTGAGCCCTTGATCTTGGTGCTTGCCCTTATAACATTTTTTCCTGCAAAGAAGAGGCTAAGCCTACTTATAATTATACCTAAGAGTCACCCCTAGAGAACCTCTTGTTGCTCATATGTGGCCTTTCTCTTGAAGCCAACAGGGAAACTCACTGCCTTCCCCCACTACATGGGACATGACTTCCAGGGGTGTAAGTCTCCTTAGCAAGGTAGGTCATGACTCCAGGGGATGAGATTGAACCTGGTTTCATGGGATTGAGAAAACCTTCTTGACCAAAAGGGGGAAGAGAAAGGAAACAAAGTTTCAGTAGCTGGAAGATTTCAAATAGAATTGAGAGGTCATTCCGAAGGTTATTCTTATGCATTATATAGATATCCCTTTTTAGTTTTTAGTGGATTAGAATAGCTAGAAGGAAATACTTGAAACTGTAGAACTGTATTCCACTAGCCTTGATTCTTGAAGATGATTGTATAACTACATAGCTTTTACAGTGTGACTGTGTGATTGTGAAAACCTTGTGGCTGACATCCCCTTTATCCAGTGTGTATGGACACATGAGTAAAAAATGAGGACAAAAATAAATAATAGGGGGATAAAGGACATGGCGTGTTTTGAGTGTTTTTTTTTCAGTTTTATTTTTATTTTTTGTATTTTTCTGAGTAATGAAAATGTGCAAAAATTGTTGTGATGAATGCACAACTATATGATGATCTTGTGAACTATTGATTGTATACTTTGGATGATTATATGGTATGTGAATATAGCTCAATAAATTCCATTAAAAAGAGTTTATCTCAAGCCTGATTTTAAAAATATTTTATAAATGAATACTTAACAACTCATACATTTCTTGACATTTACTACCTTTCTTAACAGTCAGTATCAGAATAAATAAATGTACCAACATGTTTCTCACTCACTGGATTTTTGTATGTTAACTTCATTGAAGGATCATGTGGAAAACATGCATAGTTGAACTTTAGGTAGGTACACCTATGTGTTTGTAACAAATATTCTTTGCCTACCCAACACCTTTTCCCCTAAACACAAATGCATTTCTTTGCTGCTAACCAAATCCAGGTTTTGTTCCAATATTGAGAGGACAGCCCTTGAATACAGAGGGAAGATAAACCCCTGCCCTGGCTCCATGGGACTGGATACATCATGATTAATTTAAACCAGTCATAGTAATCTAGATTTTTAGAAAAATGGAAAAAGCAAATTAAAACTACACTGAGATATGCAACAGTAAGACAAAATGAGGTCCTGAAGAATATGACAACATGGATGAACCTTGAGGATAAAATGCTGAGCAAAATAAGCTAGACACAAAAAGATTGATACTGGATGATTTTGCTATTATAACCTTGGTAAAGGTAAACTCAGGGCTTATGATATAGAATATTTTGGGCCTAGAGATACATGGAAGCTAGAGATGGGTGAACAGTTAGCTAATGAGGCCAAACTTAAATGTAAGGGAATGGATAGAAGTGAAGGCAGTTCATTAGTGGGTTTATAAGTAATATTGCCATATTGAAGGTGAACACAATTAAAAGGAGTTGTATAGAGTCATGTATCCCTCTCATTAACAGTACAAATATAAATAAGTTCTTGCACGAACCATTTCAAAGGTCTGAACCTTGTACAAAGAGACAATAATAGAGGGGCAAAAGGGGAAAACTATTGCATGCTATGGTCTATATTTAACAGGAAGACATCAACAGTACCACAGCAATTCCAGGGGAAAATAATTGCGTGTGGGGGATGACAAATATTAAGGAGGAGTTTGGACTTTCTATAAAACTAGATTACTATAACTGGTTTGGTGAGGGTGAGTTTATGGTTATTTTTCTCTTGGGAGCAATGAAAATTGTTTAAAACAGAGAGAGAGTTGATGATTGTACAACTAAGTGAGGATAATGTGAAGCATGGATTGTTGACTTTGGACATTATCCATGATGCCCAGAGATGTAGGTGGTTGAATGATACACCGACTGAGAAGTGAAATGGTGAACTGTGGTGTATACATATGATGGAATATTGTGCTGGTACAATAAGGAATGAAGTTGTGAGCCAGGAAATGAGATGGATAAATCTTGGGGACTTTATGTGGTGTGAAATAATCCCAAAAAGAAAGAACAAATATTGTATGGCTGTATTTAGAAAATACTGATAAGAAAATCAGGGTCTAGACCGTAAGCTCATATAGCAGTCACATTTAGTCTGGAGTTTAAATGTTATTTCTAGATTTTGAGATGCTGTGCTATAAATGTTTAACCTGGCTTCTCCCTGGAACTTTGGCTACTTGTGCGACACCTAAGACTGAGAGTGAGCTCTGTAGCTCTGAAGGTCAGCATTGCTACATACAACAATAAAAATGAAAAAGAGATAAAAAAGGATAAAAAAATGAAAAAGAGATCAGGCTTCAATTAGAGATAAGAAAAAAGCTGTTTGGGTCAGGACTAAGGTAAATCAGAATATAGGGGTAAGGATGATGTAGTCTGTATTTTAGAACTTCACCTACTGTATGAGACCAAATGAAGAGAGACTCATTTTGTCCAAAACCTAAATTTCTGTAGCACATAATCTAACTCAATATGTCTGTATAGCTCATTTAAAAACCCAAACATGGAGCCCAGAATGGGAATGAGGGTTTGTAATTCTGTATAGTTTAAGGTAATACACCAGATATATCCCAGAGTATGTTTGGCAGATAATTTTAAAGTAATGGCAAAGTCCTTTGAGGGGCAGGAGAAAAAAAATATGGAACTGTTAAGCTTTACCACTGGGGAAACCTTTGATACTGACTCAGACATTAGAGACTCCCAAGTCAATAGGCCACGCCCTTGATATTGAGGCTTACAGTTGTGAAGCTTATTTTGGTAGTGGAGGAGCTAAGACTACCTATAATTATGCCTAAGAGTTACTTCCAGAAAACTTTTGTTAGCTTAGATGTGGCCTATCTCTCTAAGCCCAACTCTGCAAGTAAAATCACTACCCTCCCCATTATGTGGGACATGACAGCCAGGGGTGAAAGTCTCCTTGGCAATGTGGGACATGATTACCAGGGAGGAGCTTGGCCCTGGCACCGTGGATTGACAATGCCTTCCTGACCAAAAGGGAGAAAAAGAATGTAACAAAATGAGGTATCAGTAGCTAGAGAGTTCAAATATACCAAAACCATTCCTGTTAACCCTAAAGGACATCTAGAGCTCTATCTGAGATTCTACAAAAGTTTCATGTACTGAGATTACTTTCCAGAAACCTACAACCTCTATATGGGTTTCTGGGCCAGATAAGTTCTGAAACCCAGAGGAGCCTGCCTCATGGAGAACATCAACTAGTTTCATTCCCCTATTCCATATTGTAGACAACCATTTCCAACATGAAAAATTAGAATGGGTATAGCCATAATACCCCTGAAGATTGGGAGAAGGAGGAATTATAACAGAGCAGATAGGATTTAACAAATGAGTACGACTGCTGAATCATTATATTGATATTTCTTTTAGTCTCCAGTGTCTTGGGGCAGCCAGAAGGAAAAATCTAAAATTGTGGAATAGTAACCCATACCAAACTCTGAAATCTATTCTATAACTACTTGTTACAATGTACTTTGAAATGTATTGCTTTTTTCTATTTTTTTAAAAACTACACTGAGATACCATTTCTCACCTGTCAGACTGGCAAAATTTTAAAATCTTAGGCATGTACTGTTTTGAAGAAGTGGAAAAAAGATGCTTTCATATGTTTCTTGTGGGGATGTAAAGTTGTATAATCCCTATGGAACACATTTGTCAATAACAATGAAAATACATATGCCTTTACACTTTGACACAATAATCCTATTTCCAGGAATTTAACTGCAGATAAATCTCCAATAATATAAAAATATAAACATATTATTTATAATTGCACAATATTGAAATTACCTAAGTGCCCAAATAGGGCATTGTTTGAATAAATGATGTACCATAGTTGGGGGACTGTGCAGTTGTAAAGCAGAGTGGAGGACAATCTATATGAGCCAATAAGGAATGTTTTCCATGATATATATTGTAAATGAAAAAAGTAGAGTGAAAAGAGTATATATAGTATATTAGCTTTTGTGTGAGAAAAAAGAGGAAATGTATACCCATACTTTTGCCTAAAGGATCACAGAAAGGACAAACAACAACGTAAGTGGTTACCTACAGAAAGTAAAGGAGAACAGGATGAAAGGTAATAGGGAACAGAATAGCATTTTGCTGAAAGTACCTTTTTGAATAATTTTACTTTTGGAAGCTTGAATATATAATGTTCTACATGTTCAAAAAGTAAAAAATAAGGATAAAGGAGTTAGAATTATATGCAAACAGAACAAACAAAGCTAACAGCATTAAATGAATAGCATAACCACACTGAAGTGAGGGATAGAGGAGACCAAACAAATTAAAGTAATTTTTTCCGGCACTTTTCCTATAAACACTCATTCTAAGAATAGAAAAAACTACAAACAAATCTTGAATACTTTTTAGTGCACTTGTTTTTCATGCTAATATATAGATGTAGCAATTCTGAAACTATATTATGTGTATGGTAGAATTAAGCAAATGAGTAAATGTGTTGATGTTTTGAGGAGCCAGAGTTCTCACTGTAGAAGGGAGGACAAGAAAAAATTCTGAGAGGGATGAGATTTAAAAGGTTAAAAGGTTAAAGAGTCAATACAAATTCATAAATATATATATAATAGAAGCAATGTTAAATATATATATACATTTAACTCTTTCATCATTATATACATACATACACACACACACACACACACACACACACACACACACAAGTTTACAGTTCTAAGGCCATAAAAATTCAAAACTAAGACATCCAGAGAAAGATACCTTAATTCAAGAAAGGCTAATGGTGTCCAGAATACCTCTGTCAGCTGGGAAGACACATGGCTGGCTTGGATGGTCCTTTGGCTTCTGGTTTCAAACAACTTCCCTGGGGGCAGTTTCTGCATCTCCAAATGTCTCTGTGTCAGTTCTGAAGCCATTTCCTAAATGGCACCCTCTTAAAGGACTCAAGAAAGTGGATTAATACCCATCTTGAATGGGCAGAGAAACATTCCATGAAAACACCTGATCAAAAGGTCCCACCCACAATTGGGTGGGTCACATCTCTGTGGGAACAATCTAATCAAAAGGTCCCACCCACAATATGTCTTCCCCCACAAGATTAGAATAGGATTAAGAGAATATGGCTTCATTGGAGTACATAACAGCCTCAAACCAGCACATTCCACTCTCTGGACCTCCAAAACACATGTTCTTCTTTCTGATCCACTATCTGTGGTAGAGCTGCTGCCAAGATGTAGATTTTTGTAAAAACCTTGATGGGAAAGGCTATTATTCTTGAGGGTGAACCCTTGGATACAATAGAAAATGTGTAAGCCATGATCCAGGATAAGGAAGGAATTCCTCCTCATCAGCAGTGACTGATTTTTGCTGGTAAGCAACTGGAGGAGGGACACAGCTTGTCTGACTGAAACATTCAAAAGAAGTCCACTCTTCATCTTGTACTGAGACTTCATGGTGGTGCTAAGAAAAGGAAGAAGTCTTACACTACTTCCAAGAAGAATAAGTATAAGAGAAAGAAGGTTAAGCTGACTGTCCTATAATACTATAGGGTGGATGAGAATGGAAAAACTAGTCACCTTTATCAAGACTGCCCTTCAGAGGAATGTGGTGCTGGAGTTTTTATGGCCAGCTGCTTTGACAGACATTACTGTGGTAAGTGTTGTCTGACTTACTGTTTCAACACACCAGAAGACAAGTAACTGTGTGTGGATTAATAAAAAAAACATGAACTAAAAAAAAAAAGCTCTTTCCATTTACAAAATACATTCTTTCTATCACAATATCACAAAAGCTTTAGCCCATTTCAGTAACAATACAAATACAATACAAAGTCAGAAACAGTACAAATTTCATCAAAATAAGTTACAGGCATTGTCTGTCCTAAGGCAAACTTCTCTGGCTCTGGATCTGTAAAACTCAGCACAAGTTATCTGCTGCCAATATACAAAGAAGGGATAGTCCTAGGATAAATGTTCCTATTGCCATAGGGAGAAATTGGAAGGAACACAGGGGTCCCTGGACCTGCAAAGCAAATTATCCATTAATTTCAAAGTCTAGGTGTCATTTATCACCCCCAGGGCTTGGGAGCACAGCAGTCTCATCCTCTCTAAGGGCTTACAGAATGGCTTTGTTCTCTCCAAATGCTGGGGTGAGGGTTGCAACCTTGAGGAACTTTAGGAAGACCACCTTTTTCTTGGCTCCACTCTCTCCAAGCATTGGGGCAGCCCCCAGGCTCTCTGCCTTCTTCATGGCACACACTCAACCTCCTCAGAACAATGGGTTGGCAGCCATGCTCCCCCTCCCACTATCCACAAGCAATGTGCTCCACCCTCTCCAAGGCCCAAGGCAGCAACACTCATCCACCCACCCTCTGCCTCCAAGGGAAACTAACTCTTTCCACCTGGATGGGTGAGTCAGCTCTCCTGGCCTGAGATTTCTTGGCTTCAAACCTTAGCTTCCATGGTTTGCCTTTGAAGTAATGTTGCCTTCAATTTGTCACTTTTCTGTCCATTTTCTTCCAGACTGGCAGTGTTTCTGTTTATACAGATCTCACAAGAAACTTGTCAGTTTTCCATGCAGTATACAAGATCACACTTATCAGATAATAGGACCTTCCACACATCCTTTCTGGGTAACTCCATTTCCAATCCTGCCTTTTTCTGAAATGGCTGACTGGTTCCATGTTTGGTTAAATCCCCACATGCAGCACTAGCCACTGGGGTTTCCCTTCGTGGAAGTGCAGAATTTTTCAGACCATCAATTTCTAGTTTCTTTTTATCCAAGAGTTCAGTTCTCAACTTATCTCTTTCTTGTCACCATTCACTATAATCTTCAAGGAGCAGCCAGGATGCATTTCAACATTGTGTTTGGAAATCTCTTCAGCTAAGTATCCCAGCCCAACTTTCAAAATCTACCTTCCACCCAACACCAAGACACAATTTTGCCAAATTCTGTCATCTTAAAACAAGGGTGTTCTAGTTTGTTAGCTGCCAGAATGCAATATACCAGAAACAGAATGGCTTTTTAAAAGGGGAATTTAATCAGATGCTAGTTTACAGTTCCAAGGCCAAGAAAATGTCCCAATTAAAACAAGTCTATAGAAATGTCCAATCAAAGGCATCCAGGGAAAGATATCTTGGTTCAAGAAGGCCAATGAAGTTCACGGTTTCTTTCTCAAGTGGAAGGGCACACGGTGAACACAGTCAGAGTTTCTCTCTCAGCTGGAATGGCACATGGCGAACACGGTGTCATCTGCTAGCTTTCTCTCCTGGCTTCTGGTTTCATGAAGCTCCCCAGGAGGCGTTTTCCTTCTTCATCTCCAAAGGTCACTGGCTTGTGGACTCTCTGCTTTGTGGTGCCACTCTCTCTGAGTCTCTTTCTTTCTCCAAAATGTTTCCTCTTTTATAGGACTCCAATAAACCAGTCATGACCCACCCAAATGGGTGGAGACATGTCATCACCTAATCCAGCTTAACAACCACTCTTGACTAAATCACGTCATCTAGGGAGATGATCTGATTACAGTTTCAAACATACAGTACTGAATAGGGATTATTCTACCTTTATGAAATGGGATTTTGATTAAAACATGCTTTTCTAGGGGGCATACTTCCTTTCAAACGAGCACAAAGGGTTGCCTTTATTCCAGATTGCAATGACACATTCATCATTTCTGTCTAAAGCCTCATTGGAGGTATCTTTAGAGTCCACACTTCTAAAAAAAGTCTCTTCAAAGCATTCTAGACCTTCCCTATTAAGCTCCTCACAATTTTTCCAGAATCTTCCCCTTAGCCATTCCAACAGGTTTGGCATTTTCAAACTGCAACACCCCACTTCTGGTACCAAAATTTGTTTTAGTTTGTTAATGTTACCAGAATTCAATATACCAGAAATGGGTTGGCTCCTATAAAGGGGATTTATTAAGTTACAAGTATACTGTTCTAAGAACATAAAAATGTCCAGACTGAGGCATCCAGAGAAAGATATCTTGACTCAAGAAAGCCGATGGCATCTGGAACACCTCTGTCAGCTGGGAAGCATGTGACTAGTGTCTGATGGTCCTTTGGCTTTTGGTTTCAAATAATTTCCCTGGGTGTTTCTTTCTGCAAGTCCAAATTTCTCTGTTTTGATTCTGAGCTTTTTCCAAAATGGCTCCCTCTAAAAGGACTGCAATAAGCTGATTAAGACCCACCTTGAATGGGCAGATATACAACTCTGTGGAAACCACCTACCCAAAAGATTCCACCTTAAAAAATGGGTCTGCTCCCACAAGATTAGAACAGAATGAATAGAACATGGTTTTTCTGGGGTACATAACAGCCTCAAATAAGCATAGTGCATATAATTTGGATCTGATTCAAAGTTAAAAAGATGAGACAAATGGATATTTGAATACTGACCACATATTTGAGGATGTTAAGAAATTATTATTGTGTATGATAATATCATGCTTTTGTTTAACAAAAGAATGCTTATCTTTTAAAGATATATACTGAAATATTTATAGGTAAAAGGATGTGATGTCTGAGATTTACTTTGAGATAATATGGAGAAGGAATGTATGGGGTTTGTGCTGGTTTGAAAGAATTATGCACTCTATAAAAGCCATGTTTTAATCCTGAGCCATCTTATGTTGGCAGCTGTTTCTTTTAATCCATTTTCAGCACTGTAAATTGGAAAGCTTGATTACATTATCTCCAGCTGTGACACACCCAACTGTGGGTATTAACTTTTAATTAGAGGAAGCTGTGACTCCACCCATTCCAGGTGGGTTGTGATTAGTTTGCTGGAATCCTTTAAAAGAGGAAACATTTTGGAGACAGAATAGAGCCATGAGAACCACAAGAGCCCACACACCTGGAGATGAAGAAGGAAAACACCCCTGGGGGAGCTTCATGAAACAAGAAGTCTGGAGAGAAAGCTAGCAGATGTTGCCATGTTCACCATGTGCCTTTCCAGTTGCAAGAGAAACCCCGAACTTTATCAACCTTTCTTGAGTGAAGGTAACTGCTTATTGATGCCTTATATTGAACATTTTTATAGACCTCCTTTAATTGGGACATTTTCATGGCCTTAGAACTGTAAACTTGCAACTTAATAAATTTTCCCTTTTAAAAGCCATTCCATTTCTGCTATAGCACATTCTGGCAGCAAGAAAACTAGAACAGGGATATAATAAAAATTAGACCATCATTAATTGAAAATAGTGGAAACCAGTTGATGTGTACATGAGAGTTCATTATACAGTTCTGTGTTGATATCAGTATATTTGAATTTTTCATAATGAAAATGTATGTTTATATTTTAAAAGAACAGAAAACCATATGTTGCTATATATGTACAATTTTCCCTGTCAGAGCCACTCAGTAACCTTCACCTGGGTTGTGAGGAGTCCAACTCATATTAACTGCATTGGACTACTTTGCCCTATGGCTTCTCATTGGGTTTAGCTGAGAAGAGAGATCCAGAGGAGGGAAGAAATATAAGATTAGAGTATTTAGATCCCTAGCTAACTCCCTGATGGATCACTATAGGTTGCATCAACCCTCTACCAAAGACTCCATTTTCTATTGGCTATATATAAAGAGCTATCTCGCTGACATGCTCTGTCTCTTGGTTTTGCGAACTGTTCCCTTCCCTTGCCTTTCAGGTCAAAGGATAGTAGTAGCTTCCCACTGTCTAGCCCTGCAGTATGACATCTCCTTTGCTGCTTTTCCTAAACCCACCTTACAGCTTTGAAAATTCTCAAATTACATAAGAGTAAAAGAATAGTATGCCAAAAGTATGTCTGACAAAACAGAAGTAACAAAAATAAGAGAAAAGGAGATAATGGTGAAAATACATTAAGCACATTGATGGTTACAGTGGTGATAGGAAAGACTCAAAGAATGTAACTTAAAGTTGACAAAAGGTAAGGAAAAAGGGACTAAAGGGCACTATATTAAAGGTACTTGTATAATGGTAACCACTAGAAAAAATTACAACCCTTTAATACAGAACCAAACTTTTAAAAGGCAAAGAAAAACACAATATATAGTGAAATAAAACATAGTAAATAGAACAATATTCACAATGTATATAACAAAATAATGTGACAGTTGAAATTAATCATGTTAATCATATCAATAAGTGCTAAAAGGCATATCTTACTTGTTTAAAAAGTTACTTTGAAATTACTTAAAGCAAACTCCAAATATATTCTGCATACAAGAAACACATCTATAACAAGGTGATTAGTTGATAGAGAATTCCTTGGTTTGGTAAAGTATATACATACTAGCCCAAAAGCCATTATCCAAAAATAGGAAAACAGTAGAGGCATTCCTGCTAAAGTCAGGAACAGGACAAGGAAGATACCCAATGTCTCTACTACTATTAAGCATTTTTTGGAGGTATTGTCCAATTCAATGAGAAAAGAAAAGTTACTAGACGCATTAGAAATTGAAAAGAGAAAAATGAACTCTCTATCTGCAGATGATGTGATAGTATACCTAAAAACAATTCCCCAAAATTTAATACTAAAATTTTTAATACAAACATCAAGCATGCCAGTAATTAAGTTATTGGCTCTCAATTCCATATCCACCCTTCTTTGCCCAGCTCTGTGGTATTGGAGTTGACCTCATAAACATACTTCCCTCACAAGCTTGACATAATATTCAGCCCTCTCAGTAGAGGATACTGCAGGGGCCCTGCAAGAGTAAGGGACTCCTTTACCTGGCTCAGATGCATTATTATTGCTTTTAACCTGTGGATGCCAATAGGCAGCCTCCTTGCCAGTGATGTGCAAGAGATCCAGTGGCACACACCTCCAGCAAGTTTTGACAGCATTTGGTGGGCAGTGAAACTAGTGAGTTTTCCTGGCACTCCAGCGAGCACCTTCCTAACAAGACTGGATAGTACCCCAGTGACCGGTTTCCTGCTAAAAAACAACAACAACAAAACACCACTAAACTTCTCTACTTCTCTGTCATCTCATGGGTCACAGACTCTCTCAAAAAGACCTGGATCTCAGCCTTGGAGGAGGTTGGGGAGGGAGTGACTCTTTGAAGTTTGTTTCATTTTTAGGTACTCTCCCTCAGTCATAAAGGTGGCCTTTCTCCACTGATCTGCTATTCCAATACTCTTTACAGTTCTCCATACCTCTCAGTTAATCACCCTATCTTTTTTTTTTAACTTTTTAACAGTTAAATATAACATATATGTAGAAAAGTGATAAATTCCAATGTACAGTTTAACAATTAGTTATTAGAGCAAATTTCAAAGTATAGCTGAACAAATAGTTACAGAGCAAACACCTGCCAAAGGTACAACATTGCTAATATCCTAGAAGCCTTCCTCATATCAGTCTGTGATCACAACCTCCTTTTTCAGGAGTATTTGGTCAGATCTGGTTTTCTAATATAGTTTTTAAACTATTTTATTGTATCATATAACATACACACAAAGCAAAGAAAGCAAAAAAGCAATAATTTTCAAAGCACACTTCAACAAGTAGTTACAGAACAGGTTTCAGAGTTTGTCATGGGCTACCATACCATCATCTCAGATTTTTTCTTCTAGTTGTTCCAAAACATTGGCATATAGAAGAAATATAGTGATTCAGCAGCCATACTCATTTGTTAAATTCCATTTTCTCTGTTACACCTCCTCCTTCTCATCATCTTTCTCCCAATCTATAGGAATCTTTGGGGGAATGCCTGTTCTTATTTTTCATGCTGAGAAGGGGTGGCCACACTGAAAGATAGGAGACTGTAACAATTGAAAATCCTGGAGAGGCTGGTCCCTCTGAGTTTCAGGATTTATCTGACCTAGGAATCCTCTGGGAATTATATGTTCCAGAAAGGCAAACCTAGTGCATGAAACCTTTATAGTATCTCAGTTCAAGCCTTAGGTGTTCTTAAGAGTCAGCAGGAAGAACTGTGTTCTAGTAGCCTTGATTCTTGAAGATGATTGTATAACTATATAGCTTTAACAATGTAACTGTGATTGAGAAAAGCTTGTGTCTGATGCTTCGTTTGTCCAGGGTATGGAAAATGAGTGAAAAAAAAAATAAGGAAAAATAAATAAATATATGAAAAAATGAATAGATAAATAAATAAGTAAATAATAGAGGGAGATGAGGTATAAAAAGTATTGGGTAAATTGCAATACCAGCTGTCAATGAGAGGGAAGGGTAAGGGGTATGGGATGTATGTTTTTTTTTTTTTTTCATTTCTTTTTCTGGAGTGATGCAAATGTTCTAAAAATGATTGTAGTGATAAATACACAACAAGGTGATGATATTGTGAGCCACTGATTGTATACTATGAATGAACTATATGTGTGTGAAGATTTCTCAATAAAAAAATATTTAAAAAAAAGTCAACAGAAGTGATGTTGATTGGGGTTTAGCAACCTATGGCAAGTAGCACCAACTGAAGCTTGCAAAAGAGCAGCCTCCAAAACAGCTTCTTGACTTCATTTGATCTTTCTTGCCCACAGATGCCTTATTTTATTACACTTCATTTCCCACTTTTGGTAAGGAAAGTGGTGTTGATTCCCACAGTGCCAGGGCCAGACTCATCCCTGGGAGTCATGCCCCATGTTGTCAGGGAGACTTTCACCCCTGAATGGCTTGTACCACATAGGGGGGAGGGTAACAATTTTCCTTGCCATGTTGGGCTTAGAGAGAGGCCTCACTTGAGCAACAAAGAGCTTCCTGGAATCAATTCTTAGACCTCATTATGGGTAGTCTTAGCTTCTCCCTATAGAAATGTTTTATAAGAGAAAGCCTCAAAATCCAGTGCATGGCCTATTTTCTTGAGTTCCCAGTAGTTGGGAAGTGTTCTGTTTTGAAAGCTGCTGGAATGAATTATGCCAGAAATGGAATGACTTTTAAAAGGGGGAATTTATTAGGTTGCAACTTTACAGTTCTAAGCCCATTAAAATGTCCAAATATAGGCAAGGCTATGAAAATGTCCAATCTAAGGCAATCAGGGAAAGATACCTTGGTTCAAGAAGGTTGATGACATTCGGGGTTCTCTCTCTGTTGGAAAGTCACATGGCAAAGTCTGCTAACTTTCTCTCCTGGCTTCTTATTTCATGAAGCTCCCCTGGGGGTATTTTCCTTCTTAATTTTCAAAGGTCCCTGGCTGTGTGGGACTAAAGCTTTTTCCAAAATCATTCCTTCTTAAAGGGCTCCAGTAAGCAACCCCACCTTGAATAGGTGGAGACACATCTCTATGGAAACCATCTAATCAAAAGCTACTACCCACAGCTGAGTGGGTCACATCCCCATGGAAACAATAAAAAAGACAGTACCCAGCAATATTGAATGAGGATTAAAGGACATGGCTTTTCTGGGGTACACAATGGACTTAAAGTGGCACCAGAAGGTTACCTGGGGTTTCTCAGATGGGAGAGTTTAATAGTTTCATACATATATATTCCAGGAAAATACCAGCTGATATACATATAGCTAAGTGTCTCAGAATCCAGAAATACATCCACAACTTCAGACAAAATGTGGCTGCTATAAGGCCACAATCTAGGCTCCCATTTTTTAAATAAGGATTTTATGAGAGAGACCTTAGCATACTTGTTTCTGATTTATTTTGCACAACACATTGTCCCCAAGGTTTATTCAGCTTGTGTGCACTTCAACATCCCTCCTTTTCATAGATGCACCAAATTCCATCATATAAATGTATCACCTTTTGCCATTGTACTTCTCAGTCATTGTTTCCTTTGGCTTCCTCAATCTATTGGGCATTATGGATAATGTCCAAAATAAACAAACCATGTCTTACAGTGTCTTTATTTGGTTGTACAATTAGCAAGACTCTGAATTTTAAACAATTTTCATTGGTCCATAATGACAAAGAACTGGCAAACACAGCATCACCAACTATTGAATGAAAACTACCCCATATTACTTGTCCCTTCCCCTTAGGTAGTTGCCACCGGTAGTACTGCTGATGTTTTCCTGTTAACTATTGGCCATAGCATGCATTTTTAGTTTTCCCTCTATATCCCTCTGCTACTGACTGTTTGTTCACTATTAGACCATTGAAATAGTTCATGCAAGAACTTATTTATAATTGTAGATTCAATCAGTGAGATACATGGCACTATACATCCCATTTCAATCAGATTCACCTTCAATATGGCAATGTTACTTATAAACCTTCTAATTAGTTACATCACTTCTATCCATTCCCTTGCATTCAGATTCAACCTCTTTGGGTAGCCTTTCCTCTATCTCTAGCTTTTGTGTACCTCTAGGTCTGCTATATTCTACAGTGTAACCTCTGAAATTACATTTACCACATTCAAAATAGTGAAATCATACAGTATCTGTCCTTTTATGTCTGACTTATTTCACTGAGCATTATGTCCTCAAGGTTCATCTGCATTGTCATATGCTTCAGAACTACATTTTGTCTTACTGTTGCATAATATTCCATTGTATATATATACCACATTTTGCTTATCCACTGGTCTATTGATGGGCAATGGATTGTTTCCATCTTTTGGCAATCATGAATAGTGCCACTATGAATATTAGTGTTCAAAAGCTGTTCATGGGAGGGTTACAAGGGTAGTTCAGTGGTAGAATTCTCAACTACCATGCAGGAGACCGGGTTTGATTTCTGGCCCATGAACTCCCCTCACTCCCCCCAAAAAGCAAACAAACAAACAAAAATTTGACAAATGGTACTGGAATGATGGGATACTCACATGGAAAAAGAATGAAATATCATACAGCATACAAAAAAAAAGTCTGTTACATGTTACTGCCCTCAGGTCTTCTGAGTATTTACCAAATATTGGCATTGCTGTTGTCATAGGACAACTCAATATTTAGCTTTCTGAGGAATTGCCAAACTGTCTTCCATATGAACTGCACCATTATATATGCCCACCAACAGTGAATAAGTGTTCCAATTTCTCCACATCCTCTCCAACATTTGTTTGTTTAATGGCAGCCACTCTTACAGGTTTGAGGTGATATCTCACTGTTGTCTTAATTTACATTTCCCCTATAGCTAATGAAAATGAGTGTCTCTTCATGTGCTTCTTAACCATCAGTATTTACTCTTCAGAAAAGTGTCTATTCATATCCTTTGCCTTTTATAGTTGGGTTGTTTGTTCTTTTGTTGTTGAGCTATATAATTTCTTTATGTACACAGTATATCAATCCTTTATCCAATATGTGGTTCTCACATATTTTCTCCCTCCCATTGAATTGGCTTCCTCTTCATCTTTTTGATAAAGTCCTTTGAGGCACAGAAGCTCTTGACCTTAAGGAGTTCCTATTTGTCTAATTTTTCTTTCACTGCTTGTGTTTTAGGTGTAAGTCTAAGACGTGCTCTCCTATTACCAGATCATGAAGATGTTTCCCTACATCAGTTAAACTCATGGTTCCCCTCCTGGAAAACAATTTTTCTGTCTTGTCTACCCACATTGCTGTTATTCACATTCATTGTGTCTTGCTTACCTTTCTTACTTAGATTTTTTGGTGATACAGTCTGCAAACTCCTCAATGCTGATCTTCCTCACTTGATGGTGCTTGTTCCTGCTCAAGAAGCACAATATGCTGCCCTTGCTCTGCAAACCACCTCCAACCCTGGAACAGGCCGTGTATAACCCAACTCCATCCCCTTTCAGCAGGAAGTAGCCAGAAAGAGACATCGCCCATTTTCAAAGAATTTCATGGCCTTAGTTACTTAGTGGGGGATGTTAGGTAGAAAATAGGTAGGGAGGAGTGGAGGAGAATGTCAAGATGGGGGCTGTGAGGTTTAGGCTGAGACTGGAGATAGAACATTCTGAGCCAAACCATTGAGCCTCACAGCTCAGTCAAGTAACAACATGACTAGGTCAATTTGCAAGGGGGAGCAAAGGGGAGAATGCACAGTATAGAGACATAAGGCCACCTCAGCATAAGCATGCACACTGTGCCCAACTGTGGTAGTAGAAAAGGATTTAACTCTGGGAGGAAGGGGCCAGCCTGCTCAGGCTGAGCCCTCCTGAAAGGGTGCTGTGCTTGCCGATGCTTGTCCTTGCCTAATAAAGCTGGTTTCTGAAAGAAAAAAAAAAAAAGATTAAGGGCGTGACCTATCAGTTTGGGTGTCCCTAATGTTTGACACAGTATCAGGGGTTTCCCTGGTGGTTAAGTTTAATAGTTCCACAGTTTTTTCTTCAACCCCTCAAGGCATTTTGCCAATACTTTTTGATTATCTGCTTAGTATACTCTGGGATGTATCCAGGCATTATATTAAACTATGCAGGATTAAAGGCCTTCTTATTCTGGGCTCCCTATGTTTGGATTGTTTAAATGATCTATCCAAACAGTTTGAGTTAGATTATGTGCTACAGGAAATTTAGGTTCTGGACAAAATAAACCTTTTTTTTTTCCATTGGCCTCAAAGAGTAGATGACGTTTCTAAAATATAGACAATGTCTTTCTTACCCCTGTATTCTTAATTACCTTAATCCTGACCTAACTGGCTTCATTCTCATCTCTAAATACCATGTTACACATATAGAAAACAGTCTCTCAAAATCCAGAAATAACAATTACCACTCCGGACTAAGTATGATTGCTATAAGAGCTTACAATATAGGCCTTACTTTCTTATAAGTAATTTCTAAATGAGACAATACAATATTTGCTCTTTTGTTTCTAGTTTATTTTGCCTCACGAAATGTCGCACAGGTTCATTGCATGCCTCACAACCTCATTCCTTTTTGTAATAGCACAATATATGATGATATGTATACACCATGGTTTGCCAATCTACTTCTCAGTTAGTGCATCAGTTAGTGCATCCTTCAGCCACCTCAATTAATTGGGCATCATGTATAATGTCCAGGTTGTTGGGATTTTGACTGGTATTGCATTGAATCTGTAGATCAGCTTTGGTAGGACTGACATCTTAACAACATTCAATCTTCCTATCCATGAGAATCTATGTAGGTTATTCTTTATTTCTTTTAGCAATTTGTTTTTGTAATTTTCTGCATATAAGTCCTTGACATACCTGCTTAGGCTTATTCCTAGATACCTAGACTCAATTCTTAGATTTTTCTGTTCACTATTTTGTTGGAATTTTTTCCTTAATTGTCACCTCAAATAGGTCATTGCTTCTGTTTAGAAACACTGATTTTTAAACAATAATCTTGTATCTTGCCACTTTGTTGAATTTATTAGTAACTTTTTTCGTAGATTTCTCAGGGTTTTTAAGTATGGGATCATGTCACCTGCAAATATTGAAACTTTTACTTCTTCTTTTCCTTTTTGGATGCATTATATTTCTTTTTCATGTCTAATCGCTCCAGTTAGGACTTCTTATACAATGTTGAATAATGGTCATGACACTGGGCAACCTTGTCTCATTCCCAATCTTATTGTTAAATATGATGCTGGATATGCATTTTTCATATATGGCCTTTATGATACTGAGAAAGTTTCCTTCAATGCCCAACTTTTGAAGCGTTTTATCAGGAAAGGATACTGAATTTTGTTGAATGCTTTTTTTTTTTTTAGCATCAATCAATATGACCATGTGATTTTTCTCCATTGATTTGTCAGTGTGCTGTATTACCCTGATTGGTTTTCTTGTGTTGAACCACCCTTGCATTCCTCCCTGGTATAAATCTGACTTAATCATGATGTATAATTCTTTTAATGTGTTGTTGGCTATTATTTGCTAGTATTTTGTTAAAATTTTTGCATCTATGTTCATTGGTGAGATTGGTCTGTACTTTTCCTTTCTTGTAGTGTCTTTATTGGCTTTGATATTAGAATGATTTTAACTTCATAAAATGAGTTAGGTAGCATTCCTTTTTCCTCAATTTTTTGGAAGAGTTTGAGTAGGATTGGTGTTCTATTGGAATGTTTGACAAAATTCACCTTGAAGCCTCTGATCCTGGGTTTTTCTTTGTGAGAGGATTTTTGATGACTAATTGGATTTCTCTACTTGTAATTGGTTTGTTGAGATCTTCTATTTCTTCTTGAGTCAATATAGGTAATTCGTGTGCTTCTAGGAATTTACCAATTTCATCTGAGTTGTTTAGTTTGTTAGCATATAGTTGTTCATAATATTCTCATGATTTTTAAAATTTCTTCATTATCTGTGGCAACAACCTCCTTCTCATTTCTGATTTTGTTTATTTGTGTCCTCCCTTTTTCTTTGGTATCTAGCTAGAGGGCCACCAATTTTATTCATTTTCTCAGAGTACCAACCTTTGGTTTTGTTGATTCTTTCTATTGTTTTATTGTTCTTCAGTTTGTTTATTTCTGCTTTAATTTTTATTATTTCTCTCCTTTTATTTGCTTTGGAGTAGTTTGCTGTTCTTTCTCTAAATTCTCTAGGTGGAGCAGCAAAGTCCTCAAGTTTTTGCTCATTCTTGTTTTTAAATATAGTTATTTAGTGCAATAAATTTCCCTCTCAGCACTGCCTTTGCTGCATCCTGTAAGTTTTGATATGTTGTATCCTCATTATCATCCATCTCAGATATTTACCAATTTCTCTCTCTAGTAATTTCTTCCTTAACACACTAATTATTTGAGAGTGTGCTGTTTAATCTCCATATATTTGTGAAAGCTCTGGTTCTTTGGTGATTATTAATTTCCAGCTTTATTCTATTGTGATCATAGAAAGTGCTGTGAATAATTTCAATCTTATTAAATTTATAAACACTCAATTTGTGTCCCAGCATATGATCTATCCTGGAGAACATCCCATGTGCACTAGAGAAGAATGTATATCCTGATGTTTTGGAAGGTAATAATCTATATATGTCTATTAGGTCTAATTCATTTATCCTATTATTAAGGTTCTCTATTTCTTTGTTGAGCCTCTGTCTGGTTGTTTTATCTATAGTGGAGAGTGGTATATTGAAATCTCCCACTATTATCATTGAAACGTCAATTGCTCCCTTCAGTTTTATCAGTGTTTGCCTCATATACTTTGGCGCTCCTTGATTGTGAGCATAAACACCTATGATTATTTCCTCCTGGTGAATTGTCCCATTTATTAATATGCAGTGCCCTTCTTTGTCTCTTATGACATCTTTGCATTTAAAATCTATTTATTCTAACATTAGTATGACTATTCCTTCTTTCTTTTGGTTACAGCTTGCATAGATGATCTTTTTCCATCCTTTCACTTTCAATCAGATTGAGTCCTTGAATGTAAGATGTGTCTCTTGTAAACAGCATATAGATGGATTATGTTTTTAAATCCCTCTGCTAGGATGTATTAAAATTATAAATTAATTAAAAGTAATTGGTGAGTTTAGTCCATTAATGTTGAAAGTAATTACTGTTAAAGCAGTTCTTGGCTCTACCATCTTATCCTTTAGTTTTTGTCAGATCTATATACTCTTTTCCTTCTTTCTCTTTTTATTTTTTAAATTACCATTACTCACATTCTTCAATTCTGTGCTCTCCTCCCGATCTCCCTCTCCTGTCTTCTTTTTTTTCTTTTGTCCGCTGATAGGATACCCTTTAGTATTTCTTCTTTTTTTACATGGGCAGGCACCGGGAATTGAACCCGGGTCCTCTGGCATTGCAGACGAGCATTCTTGCCTGCTGAGCCACTGTGGCCTGCCCCCTTTAGTATTTCTTGTAGGGCAGGTCTCTAGTTAACTAGTTCCATCAATCTTTGTGTGTCTTTGAAGATTTTAATTTCTCTCTCAATTTTGAAGGGTAACTTGGCTGGGTAAAGAATCCTCTGCTGAAAGCCTTTCTCATTCAGGCTCTTAAACATATACCACTGCCTTCTTGCTTTCCAGGGTGCCTGTTGAGTAGTTCAAAGTCAGTCTTATATGTTTTCCCTTGTATATAGTAGCTTGCTTTCCTCATGCTGCTTTTAGGACTTTTTGCTTTGCTTCAACATTTGACAGTTTGATTAGTATGTGTCTTGGAATCAGCCTATTCAGATTTATTCTATTTGGAGTGGATTTGGCCTCATTGATTTGCATATTTATGACTTTTATAAAGGTTGGAAATATTTTCCCAATTACATCTTTGTGATGGTTAGGTTCTGAGGTCAAATTGGCCAAGTGATGATGTCCAGTTGTCTGGTCAGGCAAGTACTGGCCTGACCACTGCTGCAAGGGTATTTCATGGCTGGCTAACACACTGGAAGGCTGATGTATTAAATCATCAGTCAGTTTATTGCATCTGTGGCTGATTACATCTGTGATCAACTAAGCTGTGTCTCCCACCAATGCCATAATCCAGTCAGCTGAAGACTTTTCAGGAAGAAGAGAGACTTTCTCACTGCTTCTTCAGCCAGTGAACCTCTCCTGTGGAGTTTATCCAAACCCTTCACTGGTGCCACCTGCTTCACAGCCTGCCCTCAGATTTTGGACTCTTCCATTATCACAATTGCATGAGACACCTTTATGAATTTCATATTTACAGATATTGCCTGTTGGTTCTGTTTCTCTAGAGAACCCTGACTAATATACCTTGGTACCGGGAGTGGTTCTTGAGAAACAGGATCATAAAAATGGGATTTTACAATTGGTTTTTTACTCTGACTAGACTCAGACTAGACTCAGAGGCACTAATGACTCTGTTTCCAATGATCAAGATGGCACTGACAGTCCACAGGGTGAATTGGCAAGAGAGATACTCAAAATATCACCATTAGATTCTGCTAACTGTATGCTTATATGAGGCAAGGCTCTGGGTGAGTGTTTTTGACACCTTTACAGAGCTTTGTGGAATTAAGAGGTATAATGATGTTGGCTGGTTGTCGTTAGAGACACTGGATACAGTGATGAAGGAAACGGATGAGCAGAAGTCTTCGAATTTGCAACTTAAGCACCATATGATGTAAAAGTTTCCATGTTTTCCCTGAAAGAAAATCTTGTTTCCTATGGTTGCAGACGTGAGATCTCTGAAAACTAGATACAGAACCTCATTGTGTGAGTAGCAGATTTACAATGTAAACTAAAATTTCAACGTTGCAGTATGTCTGTTGTTAAAGTAAGGGCTTTAGTTGAAAAAGAATGGGATCCTGAAAAGTGGGATGGGGATATATGGCTTGATAATTATGGTGATGGGGAGAAGTAATCCCTGGAACCTGCAGAGCCTTTGCTAGATAGGCCTGTAATAGACTGCCCTGAGGAAAGGGCTTCTCAACTTCCAGTTCACCTTGAGGAAACAGCCCAGAAGAGTCTGCCATCCAGTCTCCATCTAACAAGAATAACACATCAGTTGTTGCTAACCCTGTAACCACCTCATCTGGGGTAACAGCCCTCAATCCTCTGTCTGGATTGGCTAATCCTTTTTCACCAGATAAAACTGCAATGGAATGCCCTGAGGTAATTGGCTTTAAAGACACTTCTGTTTCTTTTCATGACCCACTCCCACCACCCCTCTTTTCTTCAAGACTTTAACTAAAGTCCCAACAGGCCCTAAAAGGTGAGGTACAAAGTGTGACCCATGAGGAGGCAAGTTATACTCCAAAAGAACTGTGAGTTTTCCAATTTATATAGACAGAAATCAAGAGAATATGTGTAGGATGGATATTGAGGGTATGGAAAAATGGTGGAAGGAATGTAAAATTTGATCAGGCTGAATTTATTGATGTGGGCCCACTCAGCAGAGATTCTGCATTCAATGTTGTTGCTCGAGAGGTTAGAAAGGGTATTAACAATATGATTGGATGGATGGCTGAAATGTGGATCAAAAGGTGGCCAACATTAAATAAGGTCAAAATGCCAGAACTGCCCTGGTATAATGTAGATGAGGGGATCCAGAATCTTAGAGAGATTGGAATATTAGAGTGGACTTATCATGGAAGACTTGCCCACACACTCCAGGAATGTCCACAGGACACATCTTTCACCAGAACCTTGAGAAATAAATTTGTGAGACTAGCTCCATCATTGCTGAAGAGCTCTGGAGAACCCCTCTCAGAGGTCAGATATTACTGTAGGAACTGCTGTCACTTAAAGCTGGAATCCTTAAATCCAATGGGGATTGGATCTGGAGTTGGTAGAAGCCTTGTGGCGACAGTTAGTTACCATGGAAAATGTGAGTGTGGCCACAATAATGGACAACAGACCCAAAGCAGCAGTCAAAATAATCTGACTCATGGAGACTTGTGGCATTGGCTAGTAGATCATGGAGCACCTAGAAGTAAAATAGATGGGCAGTCTACTAAATTCTTGTTTAAGCTGTATAAGCAGAAGAGTTCTAGGTCAAGCGAACAGAAATCTAACTTGAATTACAAAAACAGAGTCATGGCCCCTGTGCTGGTTTGAAAGGAAGTATGCCCCCTAAGAAAAGCCATGTTTTAATATAAATCCCATTTCATAAAGGTAGAATAATCCCTATTCAATACTGTATGTTTGAAACTGTAATGAGATCATCTCCCTGATGATGTGATTTAGTCAACAGTGGTTGTTAAATTGGATTAGGGGATGACATGTCTCCACCCATTTGAGTGGGTCTTGATTAGTTTCTGAAGTCCTATAAAAGAGGAAATATTTTAGAGAATGAGAGATTCAGAGAAAGCAGAACGAAGACGCCTCCCGGGGAGCTTCATGAAACAGGAAGCCAGGAGAGTAAGCTAGCAGATGATGCTGTATTCGCCATGTGACCTTCCAGCTGAGAGAGAAGCCCTGACTGTGTTCACCACATGCCTTCTCACTTGAGAGAGAGACCCTGAACTTCATCGGCCTTCTTGAACTAAGGTTTCTTTCCCTGGATGCCTGTGATTGGACATTTCTATAGACTTGTAATTGGGACATTTTCTCGGCCTTAGAACTGTAAACTAGCAACTCATTAAATTCCCCTTTTAAAAAGCCATTCTATTTCTGGTATATTGCATTCCAGCAGCTAGCAAAGTAGAACAGCCCCTTAGTCAATTCCTGGACATGAGAAACTTTACAGACCCAGAGTCCCTTGAATGACGGGAGTGCCAGGTACCCTTGTGGAAGAACCCTTTCACACTGCCCAAAATTTGCACTGTAAGCCTTCCTCAAGGGGACCTATGGCCTTTCCCAGGGTGGCTGTGCACTGCAGGAAAGGAAATAATCAGATATTTCAGGGATTATTAGACACTGGTTCAGAAGTGACAGTAATTCCAGGAGATACAAAAAGTCACTCTGGTCCACCAGTCAGAGTAGGGCCTTATGGAGGTCAGGTGATTGATGAGGTTTTAGCTTAGGTCCATCTCACAGTAGGTCCAATGGGTCACCAGACCCATTCTGCGGACATTTCCCCAGTTCCAGAATGCATGACTGGAATCGACATACTCAGCAAAAGGCAGAATCCCCACAATCGTTCACTGACTTGTAGAGGGAAGGCTATTATTGTAGGAAAGGCCAAGTGGAAGCCACTAAGACTGCCCCTACCTAGGAAAATAGTGACTCAGAAGAAATACTGGATTCCTGAGGGAATTGAAGAGATTTGTGCCAATCTTAAGGACTTGAAGGATACAAGGGTGGTGATTCCCACCACATCCCCATTAACTCTCCTATTTGGCCTGTGAGGAAACAGATGAGACTTGGAGGATGGCAGTGGATTATCATAAAATTAACCAGGTGGTAACCCAATTGCTACTACTATTCTAGATTTGGTTTCATTGCCTGAGAAAATCAAAACATCACCTGGTACCTGGTATGCAGCGATTGATCTGGCAAATGCTTTCTTATCAATAGCTGTCAGTAAGAACCACCAGAAGCAGTTTGCATTTAGCTGGAAAGGCCATCAGTGTACCTTCACTGTCTGATCTCAGGAGTATATCAACTCTCCAGTCCTATGTCATAATTTTGGCCACAGGGACCTTGGTTATTTTTCCCTCCCACAAGACATCACATTGGTCCATTATACTGATGATATCATGCTGACTGGATCTAGTGAGCAAGAAATAGCAACTACTCTACACTTACTGCTTAGGCATTTGTGTGCCAGGGGATGGGAGATGAATCCAACAAAAAAATATAGGGACCTCAGTGAAATTTCTAGGTGTCCAGTGGTGTATGGCATGTTGAGATATTGCTTCTAAGGTGAAGGATAAACTGTTGCTTCTGGCCCCTCCTATGACCAAAAAGAGGCATAATGCCTAAATGGCTTATTTAGATTTTAGGGACAATGCATTCCTCATTTGGGTGTGCTGCTCTGGCCCATCAGTTTACCAACTGATGAGAAAATGCTAGTTTTGAGTGGGGACCAGAACAAGAATAGGCTCTGTGACATATCCAGCCTTCTGTGCAAGCTTCTCTGCTACTTGAGCCAGATGATCCAGCAGATCCTATAGTGTTGGGTGTCAGTGGCAAATAGGGATGCTGTCTGGTGCCTTTGGCAGACCTTTATAGGAGAATCACAATTTAGACCATTAAGATTTTGGAGCAAGGTCTTACAAAATGCTGCAGATAACTACTCTCCTTTTGAGAAACAGCTTTTAGCCTGCTACTGGGCCTTAGTAGAGACTGAATGCTTAACCACAGGCCACCAAGTTGCCATGAGGCCTGAGTTACCTATCATGAGTTGGGTGTGTCTGACCCACCAATCCGTAATGTTGCAGCTCTCCATCATAAAATTTAAATGGTATATAAGAGATAGGGCTCAGGAGTTCTGGAAAGATGGCTGAATAGGGTAGATTGAGTTCAGCCCTGCTCCCAGGAAAAGCTAGAGAAAGGATGGGAGGGTGACTGAGACAGCAATTCAAGAGTGCAACTGATCTGGGAGAGCCTTCTGCACCACATAGAGTGGCCCTGGTTGCAACAGGTGAGGAACTGAGAAGCAGAAAACTGGAGCCTAACGTGGAAGTGTGGAGCCCACAGGAGTGCATGGACAGGGAGATGGGGACTAGGGAGTAAGCCAAGCCATGTTCCTTGAATGTGCTTCCCTCATCAGCACAGCCCCATGACCCGTGACTTACCCCATATCCCATGCCCCTGAATCCCGTCACCTGCCCTCATTCCCTGTGCTCCAAGCGCCCCCACCCCACCAATTTACAGCATGCATACCCGCCCCACACCCTCAGCTCAAGTGCAGCTCAATCTACCTTTCCTACACCCCTCCCAAGCACTACCACCTTGTAGGCTGTCACCAGCACATAAAGACTGCAGGCACATACACAGGCTGCACCTGACCCTGTCCATAGTGTCACATAGACTCACCCCGCACCCCACCCACCCCGAGCTCTGCACATCAGTTTATGGCACTCCTAGACCCAGGCATGTGCATGGACCCCAGTCATGCCCCTCAGCTCTGGGAACATTAGTTTATGGCACTCCTAGACCCATGCTTGCGAATGTCCCTCAGTCACACTTCCTAGCTCCAAGAAAGCACTGACCTGCGCAGCTTGGTCACATCCACCCCCAGCCCATGAAGGTTAAAAAGTCAAGACACTGCCATAGCACTGTACATGTGCACAAAGGGCCCTATGCCCTGACCAGTGCATACCAGGGTTATGCTCCCCAATCCTGTGTACCTGCACAGCTACATCCTCCTTGGCCACTGGGTGCTGACGTTCACAAGAATCAGCATTACATCTGCAAACTGCACCTATACCTGTGCTGCATTGTATCAATGTACTGTTGTGCCCTGCCCCGTACCCTGTATCCTGTTACACATCCATCCCACAAACATAAGGCTTTAGACTACTGAAGGAAATCAACTCCCAAAGTAAATCAATCAAGATATTTACATGTGATGAAATCAACAGAAGATCACTAAGCATATCACAATGCAGACAGATATAGCCCAGCCTAATGACCAAAATAAAACAACAGAGGAGACACAGATGTTGGAACAACTAATCATAGATGTTCATATAACGCTACTTAATAAATTAAGTGGTATGTCTAATGACATAAAGGAGATCAAGAAGACAGAAGAAGAGCATGAGGAGGAATTTGAAAGAATAAACAGAAAAATAGCAGCTATCACAGAGATTAAAGACTATGTTGACCAAATAAAAAACATATTAGAGGCACATAACACCAGATTTGAAGAAACAGAAGAAAGAATAAGTGATCTAGAGGACACAATAACTGATTTTGAACACTCAAAACAGCAAATGGCAAAAAAGATGGAAAAATTTGAATTGGATCTCAGGGAAATAATAGACAAAACAAAGCACACAAATATAAGAATCATTGGTGTCCCAGAAAGAGAAGAAAGGAGTAAAGGGCTAGGAAGAGTAGTTGAGGATATAATGAGGTAAAACTTCACTGTAGGAGCCAGGGTTAATGGAAAACCTGCGGAATTTATTGGGAGCAACTGGCTTTGGAGTGGCATCAGCAATAAACTGTGGAGACTGCTATCTGCTTAATTGGAGGACAGTATGAGAGGGAGAGAATGTTTGTTTTTTTCTTAAGCCCCAAGGTCTTGTTAGCTATCTCTTGTATGTAGAGAGTAATATACTGATAAGTAGGCACTCTGTTTTTTCATGAAATGTATGCATGCTTTTAGTCACCTAAACCCTGCAGTATATAAGCACAAACTAGTTAAGAATAAAGTTGTCTGTTGTCTGTTATTGCTAAGCTTCAGATCCCCTGATCCCATCTTTCTTTCTTTCTTTCTTCCTTCATTCGTTCGTTCATTCCCTTGATTTATTTATTTATTTTCTTTCTTTCTTTCTTTCTTTCTTTCTTTCTTTCTTTCTTTCTTTCTTTCTTTCTTTCTTTCTTTCTTTCTTTCTTTCTTTCTTTCTTTCTTACTTTCTTTCTTTTTCTTTCTTTCTTTCTCTCTCTCTCTCTACCACCCTCCCTCCCTCCCTCCCTCTCTCTCTCATCATTCCTTAATATCGTTCGAGCTCCGTTTCATAGGAAGCAACACTTCCAACCCTTATAAAGGACATATACAAGTAAAAAAAGTCCAACGAACTCCAAACAAAATAAATTCAAATAGGCCTCCCCCAAGGCACATACTAATCAGTCTGTCAAATGTTGAAGAGAAGCAGAAAATCCTGAAAGTGGCAGGAGAAAAACAATCTACTACATACAAGGGAAACCAAATAAGACTGAGTTCAAACCATGCAATTGGCACCATGGAGGTGAAAAGGCAGTGGTATGATATATTTAAGATCCTGAAACAGAAAGATTTCCAGCCAAGAATTCTGTACCCAGCCAAACTATCCTTCAAAACTGAGGGAGAGATTAAAATCCTCAAAGAAAAACAAATCCTGAAAGAATATGTCAACAAGATACCGGCCCTATAAGAAATACTAAAGGGAGTTCTGCCAGTTGAAAAAAAAAAAGACAGGAGAGGGAGGTCTGGAGGAGGGCATGGAATTGAAGACTACCAGTAAGGGTAACTTGAAGTATAAAAAGAGAAAGAAGGAAAAGAATACATAGATCTTACAAATAAAATAAAAAACATAGGATGGGCGATTCAAGAAACACCTTTTCAGTAATAACTTTGAATGCTAACAGACTAAATTTAGCAACTAAAAGATACAGATTGGCAGAATGGATTAAGAATATAATCCAGCTACATGCTGCTTACAACAGCTCATTTTAGACACAAGGATACAAATAGATCAAAAGTGAAAGGGTGGAAAAAGATTTTCCACGCAAGTGGTAACCAAAAGAAAGCAGGAGTAGCTATACTAACATCAGACAAAATACACTTTAAATGTAAAGACATCGTAAGAGACAAGGAAGGACACTATATATTAATTAAAGGGACAATTTAATTAATTGAAAGAATGAAGTGGGAGGACTAACACTCTCTGACTTTAAAACCAAGAAGATATAACAATCAGAAATGTATATGCTCCCAATCAAGGAGCTCCAAAGTACATGAGACAGACACTGGCAAAACTGAAGGGAGTGATAGATGTTTCAACAGTAATAGTAGGAGACTTCAATACACCACTCTCCTCTATAGATAGAACAACCAGACAGAAGATCAACAAGGAAACAGAGAAGCTAAACAGATATATGAATTAGACCTAACAGACATATATAGATCATTACACCCCAAAACACAAGGATATACATTCTTCTCTAATGCTCATGGAATGCTCATGGAATGTTCTCCAGGACAGATCATATGCTGGGGCACAAAACAGGCCTTTATAAATTTAAAAATATTGAAATTATTCAAAGCACTTTCTCTGATCACAATGGAATGAAGTTGGATACCAATAAATGCCAAGGAATGAGAACTTTCACAAATATATGGAGATTAAATAACACCTCTTAAACAACCAATGGATCAAAGAAGAAATTGCTAGAGAAATCAGTAGCTATCTGGAGATGAATGAAAATCAGAATACAACTTACCAAAACTTATGGGATGTGGCAAATGCTGTACTGAGAGGGAAATTTATTGTCCTAAATGCCTATATTAAAAAACAAGAAAGAGCAAAAATTGAGGACTTAACTGCTCACGTGGAGGAACTTGAGAAAGAACTGCAAACTAACTCCAAAGCAAACCGAAGAAGAGAAATAACAAAGATTAAAGCAGAGTTAAATGAATGGGAGAACAAAAGAACAACAGAAAGAATCAATAAGATCAAAAGCTCGTTCTTTGAGAAAAACAATAAAATTGATGGGTCACTAGCAAGACTGACAAAGCAAAGAAGAGAGAGGATGCAAATAAAGAAAATCAGAAATGAGAAGGGGTGCATTACCACAGACCCTGAAGAAATAAAAGAAATCATAAGCGAATACTATGAGCAACTATATGCCAACAAACTAGAAAACTTAGATGAAATGGACAAATTCCTGGAAACACAAGCTACACTGCCTCAGGAAGAAATAGACGATTCCAACAAAACAATCATAAGTAAAGAGATTCGATAAGCCATCAAAAATCTCCCTACAAAGAAAAACCCAGGCCAGATGGCTTCACAGGGGAATTTCATCAATCATTCCAAAAAGAACTAACACCAATCCTGCTCAAACTTTTCTAAAAAATTGAGGAAAAAGGAACTCTACCTAACTCATTTTATGAACCTAATATCATTTTAATACCCAAACTGGGTAAAGATGTTATAAGAAAGGAAAGCTACAGGCCAATCTCCCTAATGAACATAAATGTGAAAATTCTCAACAAAATATTAACAAATCAAATCCAACAACACATTAAAATAATTATACACCATCACCAAGAGGGGTTTATACCAGGAGTGCAAGGATGGTTCAACACAAGAAAATTAATTAATGTAATACAGCATATTAACAAATAGAAAGGGAAAAATCACATGATCACCTTTAGTGATGCTGAAAAAGCATATGACAAAATTCAAAATTCTTTCTGATAATGCTCTAAAAGATAGGAATCAGAGGTAATTACTGCAAAAGGATAAAGGGAATATATGAAAAACTGACAGCCAGCATTGTACTCAGTGGAGAGAGACTGAAAGTTTTTACCCTAAGATCAGGAATGAGGCAAGGATACCCACTGTCACCACTATTATTCAACATTGTGCTAGAAGTTTTAGCTAGAGCAATCAGGCAGGACAAAGAAATAAAAGACATTCAAATTGGAAAGGAAGAAGTAAAACTTTCATTATTTGCAGACAACGTGATACTATACTATACTATATGGAGGTTCTTGAGAAATCTACAGCAAAGTTACTTGAGCTAATCAACAAATTCAGCAAGGTGATGGGATATAAAATTAATGAGCAAAAATCAGTAACGCCTTTATACACAAGTAATGACTTAACTGAGGAGTCAGTTAAGGAAAATATTCCATTCAAAATAGCAACTAAAAGAATCAAGTACTTAGGAATGAACTCAACAGGAATGTAAAGGACTTGTACACAGAAAACTACATAACATTACTAAAAGAAATCAAAGAAGATCTAAATAGGTGGAAAGACATTCCCAGCTCATGAAGAGGAAGGCTAAATATAGTTAAGGTGTCAATTCTACCCAAATTGATCTATAGAATCAACACAGTACCAATCAAAATTCCAAAAACCTACTTTGAAGATTTGGAAAAGCTAATTACCAAATCCATCTGGAAGGGAAAGAGCCGCCAAATAGCTAAAAGCATGCTAAAAAAGAACAAAGTGGGAGGATTAATATTCCCTGACTTTAAAACCTATTATAAAGCCACAGTGGTCAAAACGGCATGGTACTGAAACAAAGATAGAATCAATGGAATCAAATCAAAAGTGCAGAAATAGATCACCAATGTATGGTCAATTCATTTCTGACAAGGACCCCAAATCCTCTGAATGGGGACAAAATTGTCTTCTCAATAAATGGGCATGGAAGAAATGGATATCAATAGCCAAAAGAATGAAAGAAGACACCTATCTTACACCTTATATAAAAATTAACTCAAAGTGGATCAAATACCTAAATATAGGAACTAGCACCATAGAGCTTCTAGAAGAAGATGTAGGGAAACATCTTCAAGACCTAATAATAGGAGGTAGCTTCCTAAACTTTATACCCAAAGCACAAGCAACAAAATAAAAAACAGATAAATGGGGACTCCTGAAAATCAAATGTTTCTGCACCTCAAGATACTTTGTCAAAAAGGTGAAGAGACAGCCAACTTAATGGAGAAAATATTTGGAAATCGCATATTGGACAAATGTTTGATATCCTGTATACACAAATCATACACCTCAAAAACAAAAGAACAACCTAATTATAAAATGGGCTAAAGATGTGAAGAGGCATTTTTCCGAAGAGCAAATATAGATGGCTCAAAAGCACATGAAGAGATGTTCATTTTCATTGGCTATAGGGGAAATGCAGATCAAGACTACAATGAGCTACTAACTGATACCTAGAAGAATGTCTGCTATTAAACAGGAAATGATAAATGTTGGAGAGGATGTGGAGAAATTGGGACACTTATGCACTGCTGGTGGGAAGGTATAATGTTGCATCCACTATGGAAGACTGTTTGGTGGTTCCTTAGGAAACTAAATATTGAGTTGTCCTATGACCCAGCAAGACCACTACTCGGTATATACCCAGAAGAGCTGAAAGCAATGACACAAACAGACTTTTGTACACCGATGTTCATAGCAGCATTATTCACAATTGCCAAAAGATGGAAACAAACCAACTGCCCATCAACAGACAAGAGGTTCAACAAAATGTGGTATATACATACGATGGAATATTCAGCCGTAAGATAAAATGATGTCTTTGAGCACATCACAAGATGCTGAACCTTGAGGACACAATGCTAACTGAAATTAGCCAGAAGCAAAAGGATACATACTGTATGATTCCAATTTATAACCAGGGTAAAGGTAAAATTAGAGGTTTATAAGCAGATTATAGGGGAGTTCGAGACACATAGAAGCTAGAGATGGGTGAATGGTTAGCTAATGAGGTTGAACTCCAACGTAAGGGAATAAACAGAAGGGAAGGCGGTTCTCTAGTGGGTCTACAAGTAATATTACCATATAGAAGATGAACAAGATTGAAAGGGGTTGTATAGACCTAGGCATCCCACTGACGAACACTAGAAATATAAATTAGTTCTTGCAAAAACTACTTGAAAGTATTATTTGTGTACAAAGAGTGTTTAAGTCCAGAGTACGGGGGGGGGGGGGGATAACTGCATTGCATATTATGGGCTATGTTTAAAAGGAAAACATCAGCACTACCACAGCAACAGCAGAGATAAATAATGTGGGGAGGTACAAGAGTTAAGAGGAAATTTATATTTCCTGTTTGGCGAGGGTGTGATTATTGTTTTCTTTCTCTTGGAAACAATGAAATTATCTAAAATTGAGAGTTGATGGGCTGTGGACTTGGGCACTATACACGATCCCTGATGAATGCAGTGGCTGTAGGATGTACCGACTGAGATGTAGATTGTCCAACGATGGTGTATACTTATGAATCAATGTTGTGCTGCTACAAAAAAGGAATGAAGTTGTGAGGGAAGCAACGATGTGAATGAATGTGTGGGACATATGGTGTGGCAAAATAAGCCAGAAACAAAAGAACAACAATAGTATGGTCATATATATATAACATGATATTTACAGGTAAGAACAAGGCTGATCAGGTTGGGGTTAAAGTAATTCAGTACACAGGGGTAAGGAAGACGATGTCTCTATTTCAGATCCATACATACTCTTTAAGACCAAAGGAAGAAAGTTTTATTTGGTCTGGAACCAAAGTGCAGCATATAATCTTACTCAACAATCTTGCTCAACTTATCTGTATAGCTCATTTGCTGAATAATGCTGAATCTTTAAACTGGTATCTCTTTGTCTCCAGTATCTTAGAGCAGCTAGAAGTAAATACCTAAAATTGTCGAATTGTAACCCATGTTAAACTCTGAAATATGTTCTACACTAATTGTGGTGCTGTGCTTTGAAATTCATTGCTTTCTTGTATATACATTTTTTTTTTCCACAAAAAAGAAGGTCGATTGTGGCGATAAATATTTAAGCCTCCTAGCCTCTTATATTCTGGAGCAGCTAGAAGGAAAAATCTGAGAGATTTGTGTGGTAGCCCATGACAAACTCTGGTATCTGTCCTGTAACTACCTGTTCAATAGTGCTTTGAAAACTATCGCTTTTTTATTTGTTTTGTATATGCCATACTATACAAAAAAAGTTAAAAAAAAACCCTGCAATTGGAGCTTGGCTGTGCTACCTTCCCTTGTTCCCAGTAGAGACTACTTAAAGATATGCCTTTTAGGTAATTATCTCCTACACCTGACTAGTTACTCTGTCTCTCAGACATACTTTAATTCCACCCTTGCCTGGGGCAGTGCTGAAGTATGAGAATGTTTTCAGTTCTACCTAATGAGCTGTTAGGAGGTTTCTTTTTATAAAATGGAGTGACAAAAATAACAAGAAAGCCTTTTCAGAGACAGCTTCCAGCTTCCAGGACTTGCCAATCAAAAGCTGTGTTGTTACCTGGCTCTATATGCCCCTTTTGCTTGAGTTCATCCAACTAAAAATAACCTGTTTTTTTTTCCTTCTCTGCCCCTTCTCTGCTGGTTCTTTTCATGCTTGTACCAGGTTTATCTGTTCTCAGAGCTTGTATTCAGAAGTCTGAATTTACTAATTAATTCTGCAGTTGGAGCTTGGTTAAGCTACCTTCCATTCTCCTTGTTGAGAAGGCTTCTTTTTCCCTCAGGGAACTAACTCTGAGATAGCTTGCTGTGCCAGTTGGGGAGGGGCACCAGTCTTCACAGCTTGGTGTCCTTACAGTTCTATGTGGATGTCAGCTATTCCACCCATTCTAGACTGGTGTATGATATGTCACTGAAGTCCCCCAAAGAGTTGTTCCAGATAGTTCCTGGCTATTTTCAAGCTTCTACAGAGGACTAACTAAATTCTACACCTCACTATGCTACCATCTTGCCCTGCCCCTTGAGATAAACTCTTAAAGTCAAGATCTGAAAGTGAAGAGACATTAGAAGTTGGAAGTTAGAAGTGCCTCAGAAGTAATCAGAGATATTGGATACAAAACACCAAAACATGGTAATAAAAGGGGAAGAGAAACTCACAGGAATTATGTTTTATTACTGTGAGCACTGTAACAACCTACAAGGTATCTTACAAGATATTATGAGTAATAATCGAAACATAGTAAATAACTATATTAAATATTGACAGTAGGAAAAGATTTCACTTAATGCACTGCTTGAGACACTGAATATTACTGTTGCTTACAGCGATATATGTAAAATAAAAACATGGAGAACATTAGAGAGGACTGTTCAGCATAATGTATGAGGTCAAAGGATACTGATATTAAGCCACCTGAAAATGGTCCATAATATTTCTGCATACATAGCCACTGATGCTCTGAAAAAAGTGCTAGAATAGCAAAAGTTACTCTGGGTTTACTTATTTATATATATTGTCATTTCCTCTTGAACTTATTTAAATTCACCCAATAAATATATCAGGTCAATAAAGTGAATAAAATTCCCGTAATAACCCTGTTTATTAATGTATTCTATATTAAAAAAATTATTTTCCTAATAGTTTATTACTCTCAAATTTTACCTTAAAATAATTTTGCTTGCTAATTTTATCACCAGTTTTCTTTCTATATGGGGCAATTAGTAAATCTCTTTGCAATATTAAAGTGTGAGGTTTACTTTTCTACCTATACTGTCTTTTATAAAGTAACACATCATATAAGTTTCTATCTTAATAGATCTTCTGACAGTTGAATTTATAACAATTAGTTTTGGTTAGAACTGTAGTATTTTTAACACTTTAAAAAAAAGATTAATTTTTAAATTCATGGTCTTAATTTATGGCCTTTCATAGTTTGATTTTGAAAGCAATTCTCCATGTTCTTTTGGAGCTCAGATGCACAGGTATACTTCTCTATTTTGCAGCACATTGACAACATGTCTGTGTAAAAATCCTTGTATTTCCTCCTTATCTCTGATACTAATTTACCTTCTTTGGGAAGCAGCCCTGTAATGTATTTGGCATTTATTTCTTGGACATTTGGGCTTACTCTTCTGTGTTTTGCCTATTCAGATCACAGAATGCTCAATATTCTTATTTTGCTTATTTCCAGTAGTATGTTCCTTTATTAATCCTCAGTCACTTTTTTTTTTATTCCCAATCAGTTTTAGTAACTTCTTCCATATCTGTTTTATAGCCTTGGACAGGGCCTCTATTAATTCTATCCTAAACAGCCCAGATAACAGGCAATACTTCTTTAAAAAAATAAAATTTTTATTTAAGAAAACAATATACTTAGAACCACCAATAATGGATAGCTTAGCTTATCCATAGGTATATTTAAATAAAATATCCAAATAATCATTGCAAAGACTATTTGTACAGTATGTTTCATAAACCAATTTAAAATTAAAACTAGGAAGAAAAAAATAGATACAGATATCAGTTTCTTCAATTCTTAATATTAAGCACTATCCAAAATACCACTGGATTAACTATCAAAACTGTGCGTTCTCGAAATACCAAGTAGAATGTTATTATAAATATCAACTTTGCTCTAGCAATGACCCATGTTACTAAACATTTTCAAGTTTTTGATTTCAGGAAATTATTTTATCTAATATTACCATAGATACCAATAATTTTTTTCTATTGTAAAATATACCATATATTCAAAGCAAAGAAAGAAAAAAGCAGTAATTTTCAAAGCACACTTCAGCAAGCAGCTACAAAACAGGTCCCAGAGTCTGTCACGGACTACCATTCCCTTATTTCAGATTTTTCCTTCTAGCTGCTCCAGAAACACTGGAGGGTTTACCAGAGTCATAATAATGAAATCATAATTAAGAATTCTGCCACTGAGCTACCATTGCAGCGCCCTATCTTTTTTAACTTTTAATTTTGAAGTACATTAAAACTTACAGGACAGTAACAAAAATAACACAGATCCATGCAGAGGACTCCAATTTACCCCTACCCATTAGATACCCAGAACCACCATCAATTTTAACTTTCTGCTGTATCATTTCCTATATCATTCTATCGATATCTATGTATTTATCTACCGCCTATTTTATCTATCATCTATCTATCCAACCCGTCTTCTGAACACTTCGGTATAGGTTGTCTACATTACGCTCCTTGAACAATATTGTCATGTATGTTTCCTAAGAAAAGAGTTATTTACTTATGTAACCATCTTAGGTGCAGCTATCAAGTTCAAGAAATTTTAACATTTGCTATAAAGCTTACAGTCTATATTCTAATTTTTTCATATGTCCCATTAAGTCCTTTTGAGGCTTTGCTACAACTTATCCAGGATCTTATTTTGCATTCAATTGTCATTGTCTCTAGTTGCTTTTCTTTTACTTGTTGGAACATATGCGCAACAAATTTTTCCCATCTCAACCACTCCCAAACATACATTCAATGGGATTAATCATATTTACAGTAATGCAGTACCTTCACCAACATCCATTATTAAACTTTCCCCATTCCCCAAACAGAAATCCTACAACCAAAATGTACTAACTCTCCATGCCCTCTACCACTGCCCCTGTTAATCTGTACTCTAATTTCTGTCTCTATGAGCTTGCATATTTTATATATTTTCTTAGAAGTTATCATAGGGTTCAAATTTAACATTCTAAATCTGATACAATTTCATCTGATCTCATACTAATTGAACTTCAACAGTATACACAAACTATGCTCCTACGTCACTGCATTCCCCTACTTTTATGTAGTTCGTCACAAATAACGTTTATACAAACCCACTGATTTATCGTTACATTTTAAGCATTTGCCTTTTAGAATCTGCAAGAGGTAAAAAATGGAGTTACAAACCAAAAATACAATAGTATTGGCAATTATTATATTTACCCCATGCCATCACACTGCATCACTTCTTCATGCCGCTTCGGTCTATTGTCTACTGTCCTTTCCTTTCAATCTGCAGAACTCTATTTAGCTAACTCTTGTAGAGCCAGTCTAGTGATATTGAACTCTCTCAGCACTTATTTGGGAGTGTCTTAGCTTTTCCCTCATTTTCGAAAGACAGTGTTGCTCGATATACATTTCTTGGTTGGCAGATTTTTTGCTTTCAGCAGTTCAAATATCCCACGGTCTTCTTGCTACCATGGTTTTGCTAAGAAATTGACACAATTTATTGATGCTCCCTTGTACTTGACACGTTACTCCTGCGGTTTTCAGAATTGTCATTTGCCAATTTGATTATAATATGACATGAAGTGGGTGTATTTGGGCTTACCTGTTTGGAGTTTGAGTATCTTAGATGTGTATATTCATGTCTCATTAAATTTGGAATGTCTTCAGCCATCATTTCTTTGAATAGCCTCTGCCCCTTTTCCTTCTGGGACTCCCACAATGCATATATTGGTACACTTAATGGTGTCCCACGGGTTCCTCAGTCTCTGTTCACTCTTCCTTCTTCTTTCTACTCCTCCCACTGGATAGTTTCAATTGTCCCATCTTTCAGTTCACAGATTATTTTTTCCTGCCAGCTCCAATCTGCTGTTGAACCCCTCTAGCGAATTTTTCTTACTGTGGTCTAAACTAGCTCTCCGGTTCCCTTTCATAACTTCCACCTCTATTGATATCCTCTTTGTGTTCATCTATTGTTTTCCTGATTTCCTATAGAAATTTGAGCATATTTAGGAACATTTAAAAAATGTTTTTGTCTGGTATGTCCCAGGAGGTCTGGTCAAGTTTCTAATGCTTTAATTTTCTTTGCCTGGACCACTGTCTCCTGTTTTGTAACTTTTTGTTCAAACCTGGCATTTTGATATTTTAATGTTTTTGCTGGAATTTAAGACTGCAATACCTGGCCCTTAAGCATATCGCCAGCTAATGTTATGTAGAGCTTCTCTTAAGTGCCAGGAAAAAAGAGAGTACCTTTCTCAGTCTTTGCAGATTGACCTGTGCAAGTGCTCTCCTTCAGGGCTCATCCACTTTAGGCCTTTATAGAATAGCTCCAGGCAACCCTCATTCTTTCTGTGTATTAATCTTGTTTTGGGTCTGCGCATGTCGCCCTGGGAATTTTGCTTTACACTCTTATGAGTATCTCTCCTCCAGGAAATAGCCTTCTCCCTGTCCCAGGCACTGTACTGTATGCCCTACAGTCAACAATTCCTTGACCCAGACAGCATGACTTGACTGCTCTCCTACAACTGCTCCCAGTACTGCACTGTTCTTAATCTGTTGCTCCTGGATCCAGGAACTGTTTCTTAGGATGGCTAAGAAATGCTTGATGGTAAAATGCTTATAGCATAGCTTGTTAATCTTTAACTAAACAGCTTTGTACAGAGCAGAATTTTCTCTATTGCAACCACTGTCTTTCTTGTTTTGCTTCCTTCTTCACAATTTTCTTCAATGTTTCCCCCCACCCCCCTTGAGTGCATGGGCTGGGAATCAAACCCAGGTCTCCCACATGGCTGGCAAGCATTCTACCATGGACCAACCCATGCACTCTAACACATACTCAACTTTTAGGAGACTTGTACCATACTAGGCAAACTAAGAGCTAAACATGAGAGGCTAAACATGGAATAAAACTTTTGGGATATACAATAAAAGGTTCACATTAAACATAAACTGTGATAACTAGATACCTATCCCCTTTCTGACATGGGCACTTTAAAAATGTCCATATGTGATTCTTACATCATTTGTATTTGGAATGTAACAAGATATTTCCAATGATCACTTCTTTAAAATTTTAAATCGAGCTTTGGAGACAATTTTTTTTCCCCAAAATTAAACTAGCTGAAAACGTACTGAGTGAAATATATGAATTTTGAGCATTAAAAGACAAATTCTACCAAGGAAACTTTAACCATAGATATATTCTGAAGGACATACCTTTTTACGTCTGTGTAAACCCAGGTTTAGGTTGAAAGGTGATGCCAAGAGGTCACATTAGTCATAATCTTGTCTAGAATGTGAAGTCTATTGTTTTTCTTTCAATGCTCAATTTAAATCATTTCATGGGAGATGGAGTGTATTATATCTGCTTTTCACCTCCCATAACACATACACCCACAATACAGTATCAGTGGAATGCTGTAAATTATAATAATCACGTCTCCCCTATCCAAAGACCTTATCCTCATCTTTTCAGTATGTATAACTCAGATTGTTCAATACTCAACGTAGGTATCTCACATTCTTAGTACTCTTGAAACTATCAGGTTGAGTAATATGGTATTCCTCTTAAGTCCTATAATACCAAGGATAAGTATATATCACACTATTTACCTGCTATTTAGTGCAATAGATATTTCAATTCCATATGGACTGTAAGCTCCTTTCAAGCCAGGAATATGTTTAATTGATTTTTTTATTCCAAACGTCCATCATAATACTAAGCTCAGCAATAGGAGGAGCTCATGAAACGCCTGTTCCTAACTTAGAAGTATATTTACATTGAATGGAAAGGATTTTCATTTTGTCTTTAAGCAAACAAATCATTGTCACTTCAACCCTCAAAAACTTTTTTGTAGTGTTCTTTCATTATGGTTTATTTCCTAAGAAACACTCATGATGATGTATCATTCACTAACATTTATTTCTATTTTGCCATTTGATGGGTATCAGCAGATTATAAGATTTTTTATTACTGTAGGTTCCTGAGTCAAAATCCAGAAGTAGGGTAAGAAAATAAATTGTTAAGCCTTGAAAGACTGGCGAAGACTGAAAAAGAAATATAGCTAATTTGGCACGCTATATATGCTATTTTCAATAGGTGGTATATGTGAAACACTATTTTATTTTTTTATACTTTACATAAGAAAGGTTAAGAGTATGGATGTAGCCCTAGTAAAACTGCCACAGAAGTGAGTCGATGGAATAGTCTTGAACAGTCTGGAAAATAATGAGGGATAAAGGAAGATAGGTAGAAAGAGCTCTTGTAAGGATGTGGGATGGAGTAAGCTTCAAGATATCATCTGAAGAGGTAAAGTGGGGATAGAGTCAATTTTGAGGAAATTCCATTAATATTCCATTTAATATTCAGTTCCATTAATATTCAGATTTGATTTCAAAACACTTTTGTTGGGACGCAGTGGTCTGTGAGTCATCTGTTACTTGATTTAGCATAACTTACAAAACTAATATAAAAATACATTCACTTAATTAAAGCAATAAAAACCAAAGGATTAAAATAATTTATATGCACATGGAGCAAATGATTTTTTTTAGTCACACAAGCAGAAACCTTTCAAATTACTGTATTTTTTGCATATCCTAGATTCAAATTTTAAGAGAAAGGATTATGTATCAGGTACACAAGTTGATGTCTGGAATAGATTCAAAAAGCAAGCAACATGTCAAAAGAGAGAGATTTAAGTTTGATTTTACATTCTTCTCACATCAACAGTGCTGGAAAACTATTAACTGATTTTCACAAAGATAAGATGTGCAATAATATCTTGAAGGGAATGCTGAATGAATGAGTTTATAAAAAGCAAATACTTGACTTTAAAGGGTTGATATAAAAACTGATACATACACACAGAATACTTTGCTATTTATTTTTAGCTGAAGCAGATGTTCAGTAACTGCTGACTGAATGTAAATGTAATCTCAATTTTGAAGATTTAAGTAATGTCTTTGGGGGAAGATATTAGTGTGAAGTGACCTGAATGGAGAGTAGTTTTGGTTATAAACACAGATTTAAAGAACATGTATCTCAAACGACTTAGAAGTGAGAAAATGCTGTAACAGGGCTGAAAAAGGCTCCAATGATGACAAAGACATTGACATAAGAGATGCATGCAAGGGTGGTGAATACATTTTTTTTTTTTTTACAAAATATGAATAAAAATTAAAATACATTGACATTACAACTGTCATTCAAACATTTCATTTATATCTCTAGAATTTATAAACTTAAGTTTACCAAAATAATTTTTTTGGGAAAATGGGGCAAAGTCTTGGCTAGATTCAAAATCCAAGTCTCAGAGAAACTTTTATACCATATTAATTGAAGAAAGAGTGATCTAATTAGAATATAAGAACGTGAAAGTTACTTTGATTATTACCTCCTCAAAGAGGCCTTTCTGAACACCTGAGATTATGTCTCTTCCAGTCATTTTCTACTGCATTACTTTATGGTCGTTGGTTTTGTTATCAATTCTCATGAACTGAAATTATTTATTTACATGCTTATTACTTGTATTTGGACTGGACTGAAAATTGCATTAAGGCATGGACTTCAACTTGTCACAGGAAACTCCAGGAAGCAATGTGTTCTGTAAGTGTGAGGGGCAAAGGAAGGAAAGAAGGAGGTAAAGGCAAAAGCAGCTGGAGTGGAAGAGATGCTCCAACAGTCATCCCGTTAAGTCAGTTTGTTTTTTAAATATTTGTATTGTAAACCTTAACAAGCAAACATACAAAAAATTCTAATATGGTGTACAATCAATGGCTCACAATATCATCACATAGCTGTGTATACATCACCATGTTTTTTTTATTTTTGAACATCTGCATCTCTCCCTCAGCAAAAGAAAGAAAAAAGAAAAAAACTAATACATACCATACCTTTTGGGTTGTTTTCATGTAACGGATATGTAAACCAGCAAGTGTCCATATTTATACTCATTTAAGATACACAAAGAAAAAAACCCGAAACTTGAAGGAATCCAGTTTATTCATATAGTTTTTCTTTAAGTTCCAAAACATGTGATATTAACAAGCAAGCAGGTTTCTTTGCTTATAATATTTCCTAGAATTTTGTTCCATTTTCATTTTTTAAATCAAAACACATACTTAAAGGAAAAAAAAAAGAAAATACTCCTTTTTTTCATTTTATTTTTCAAAGTGCATATTTTCTAATGTAACTGAATACTTAGAAAAGGTTTTCACTTTTTTGGGGGAAGAAATTAAAACCCATAAAATAAAATATCACAAACACATTGTCAAGTAAATCTGAAAATTGTTTAAAGAATCTTTCCTTAACTTTTGGTTTACTTAATGAAAATATCTAAATAAATCTGGTAATATCTTTCATTACCAAACATAAATCAGATGGCTGAGTCATTTTTTTTTAATAACAGCTTATACTACTGCTTAATAAATGCCCAGTTCTGCTTTTAACAGACTATTTTCAATAAGACAAGCACACTGACAAAAATGTTATTTTAGTATTGCTTCAATTCTACAGTCTTTTAAAATTCCTTATTTTTTTTCAGCTGCAGCTCTCTGAGCTTTTTAAAAAAGATTTGTTAGAGGAGAACGCTACGGTATTCTGAATTCCATCCTATTTTGTTAATGTGTCTAAAGAGGCGTATTTTATGATTTCTCAATGTTTTTTTAATTGAAAAATCTACTCTACAATAAATAGGGGTGAATTATATTCTCTTTGAAGTGCTGTGCTAGCTAACATAAAAAATTTCCCAACATAAATTTGAGAAAATACTGAAACTTTGCTAGCTAGCTATTTAGACTCAGCCAAAGCAAATCTCTTGTCACACTTTAGGGCCCACTAGAACTTGAGAAAATTATATACAGTGGTGAAGGAACTTTTTGACTGGGATGCTGCAGAGCAAGAAAGGCAAGTACAGGCAGAGAGGTTTCTCATGACTATAGTTACACATTACACCCCTGCTTTACTACAGTGATTAAGAGACTTTTTACTTCTGTAGAATGTTGAAAAAAAAATCTATGACCAGAGCATTAAAAAACATGTATGTGTGCTGCATTAAGTTACTACAATACAACTAGTTTTAAACTAATGGCCTAAGCTAAAGATATTATTCACTATTATTTGCTACAAAATCATTAAAAGAACAGTTAAACCCTGAGATACAAATATAAAAGGAAAAAATCTTGTGCAAAGACCTCTTGTGGAAAAAGGTGTTAAATGTAATTTAATTTCAATATAATAAATATAAACGCTTCAAAATATATAAAATTTTAGAAGTCAATACTTAAGGAAACACTGAAAATATGTAAACCAAGTTCTCAATTAAAAAACATTTTTATGCTGCTGAATAAACCAGACAAGAGGAAAAATAATTTATAAGTAAAAATTATAAAATATTGAAATTAAAGAAAATTTGTCATGTCAGAAAGAATTACTAACAATGTGAATAAGTGTCAAGAATTGTAGAATTATTAGTCTGATGAACAATCCAAGAAAAAAAATTCCTACTTTTACCTAAAATGAATGGCACAACACCACAAACAATGTATCACAAAACATCAGAAACAATGTATAGCAAAATACAAGAAACATAAACTCTTGTTTTAAAGATTTTACTATTACTATTTAATCTAATCATATTAAATGTTTTTACTCCCTTTATTTCAGTAGAATAATCTTAAAGAAAATCTTTAAATAGGTGTAGTAAATGTGACTGCACATTTCAAACAATAAATTTCAAAATGTTATGCTAATGTTTCTGACGGTAAGGTGGGTATTAAAAATAAGAGCCTATGAAATAATTGCAGGGAAATAATTTTGGCATTTCAGATGTCAGAAATTGATTTACTACTGCCTTAATGTGATACATTAACGCATTTAAAGATTTACAGAAGGCTATGTGATTTATATTTCCTACCACATTTACATATATTTAAAAGTGTTAACTGTTGAAATAAAAATACGTAAGAAAAATACTTGGAAGAACTTGTTAAATTTCCTTTATTTCAGTAGAAAGAAGACTATTTTCAATGTCTTGGCTGAAAGGGCTCTTGTTGCCACGGAGCTGGAAGGAAAAATCCACAAAGACTGGATATTAGTTAATGAATCAAACTGATGGTACATAATAGTATACTGGAAAGAACATTAGCTAACATAAGAGCCAAAGAGATCAGAATTCAAGCTGTACATCTACCCTTCACTAGCCATATATATGAAGTTCATATATATATATATATATATATATATATATGTTTTTATTGACCTATTTTCACACACATACATTTCATACATGGTGTTCAGTCAATGGCTCACATAGTTGTATATTTGTCACTATAATTTTTTTAGAACATTTGCTTTCCTCCAGAAAAAGAAATAAAAAGAAAAAAGAAAAAACTCATACATACTATACCCTTTAATCCCTCCCTCTCATTGACCACTAGTATTTCCACCTACCCAATTTATTTTACCCTTCCTCATTTTTTATTTTTTAATCCATATTTTTTTTACTTATCTGTCCATACCCTGAATAAAAGGATCATCAGATGCAAAGTTTTCACAATCACACAGTCACATTGCAAAAGTTCTATCTTCATACAATTGTCTTCAAGAATCAAGGCTACTGGAACACAGCTCAGCAGTTTCAAGTACTTCCCTTCAGCCACTCCAATACACCATAAACTAAAAAGGGATATCTATATAATGCATAAGAATAACCTCCAGAATACCTCTCGACTCTGTTTGAAATCTCTCAGCCACTGAAACTTTGTCTCATTTCACTCTTTCCCCTTTGGTCAAGAAGGCTTTTTTAATCCCTTGATGCAGGGTCCTCGCTCATCCTGGCAGTTCTGTCCCATGCTGCCAGGGAGACATGTCCCACATAGCGGGGTGGGGGTGGGGAGGCAGTGACTTCACCTGCCCAGTTGGCTCAGAGAGAGAGGCAATACCTGAGTAACAAAAGAGGTACTCTGGTGGTGACTCTTAGGCCTAATTTAAAGTAGGCTTAGCCTATCCTTTGCAGGAATAAGATTCATAGGGGCTAACCCCAAGATCAAGTAGCCAAAGGTTCTAGAGAAAGTTATTTAAGGTTCTCTGAGGAAGAGTTTCCTCATCCATTAAAGAACCATATTACCCCTACATCTCTCTTAGGTATCCTGTGACAAATGAATGGAATAAAGGTTTTTACATAACGTGTTTCCTATTATTAGTGTCTCTGAAGCCCCTTTTTTGTTTCATTTTACGGAGCTAAATACAGTATCACAAGCAAAACAGTGAAGAAAAGATCATAGGGATTCTCACATTTTAAAAAGGATGCATTTCCTGAAAGGTAAGGGGTTTCTTTATGGATTGTTTACACTCACAAGAACTAATACATGGAGCAACTGCCTACCAATTTTTAAAATAGTAATCTCTGGATGTCATAATAACTAGACAATTGCTTCTTTTTCTTGTATTTTCACTTGACTAATGTAATCAAGGTGGCACCAATTAAGATTTTTGAGTCAAATGTGGATTTGACTTATCTTTTAATATCACAAACAGTTTGATTATTAAGAAATACAAGAAAGCCCAAACTATGGGAACCATTAGGAAACAACTGCATTTAAGACTTCTTATTTCAGAAATTAAAGTCTACCTACTTCAGTAGGTTTGCCACCTATACTATGTTCGGTGTGTTTACCATTACAACAGCAGCAGTGGTATGAAATTACTCAAAAAGGAAAAAAACTCAGTCTTATTCTCTTTTTTACCTTTCTTTCTGCCCTCGCTTTTCTTCAGATTGTTTAAGGTGATAAAGTTCCAGTCCTGTTTAAATTCATTTTGAGGGGCAGGGAGAAAGGGAAAGATGTGTACATAGACAATTTACAATGCCACATAATACTCAAATGCCTTATCATGTGAGAAAAGCACATGAGAAGTATTATAAAGATCTAAAGGGACTGTTCAAATGGAAGAACATTTAGAAGTTCAATGAGGCTTGAACAAAGAGGTGCAAGTTGCAGGAGATGAGAAAGGAGAAGGAGGATTGTGATGGATCCCTAATTTAAGCTACTGTATTTTATTTTTATTATAATAGGGAACCCATGGTGATTATAATGCAGGGATGCAGAAATATCAGATTTCTTAATTAGAAAGAGAACTGTTTGTTACCAGGCTACCTCTTATCCAATTCATACAAGTGGTCTTTCAATTTATAAGAGTATGTGAGGTTTTGAAATAACATTTTTTTTAAGAAATTTTCTTACATGTCCTGTTTAAGATATTAAAGGAAGATTATTTAAAATATATTTTATTTCTGATGGTAGAACATCTACGTGTTAATGTATATAACTGTGTTTTCTGCAGAACAATTTTAAATTTTGCTTTAATTCTGATAAATGCATATTTATTTCAATTTATTTTTTAAAACTCTATTCCAATCATGATATTTAAAAAACAGAATTATCAGTTTAAAGGAGAAAACTTCTCAAGTTTTGGTGGCAAACAAGCAAGTTCTTCAACAATACATTTCAATGAACTCCATTCACTACACCAACATATATTATCTTAGCATACTGAGAGAGGAAAAGAGTACTTTATATGATTGAAGTTTCTTTTTCTATCCTGGCTTTTTACTGTATATTTTTCTCCTGATTACTAAAATATATGGTCACAGGAAATCTAGAAAATACAGAAAAACACCTTTCACACACAACAAAATTCTATCACCCAGAGGCACATAAGTTAAAATGCTGGTGGTATTTCATTTCAGTATTTGTATGCATTACTTTATTTACATAGGTGAGGTTACATGATCTACAGTTTTAACTGTTATGTTGTTAAATATTTCTACAAATCCTTTAATGAATGCATCATATTTCACTGTATGGATTAACTGTACTTTACTTACCTACCCCAATAGTTGGGTTTTATTGAAGGACATATTAATGATATTACCAGCTAGTTTTTTTTTAAATATTTGACAAAATTCCTACTTCATAACACAATTCTACTCTGCCCAATACATGAAAAATTCTCCAAATTTTCAAAGAAAAATGACTGCTATATATCATCACTTGTTTTGAATTACATTCTCAGAAACGTTAAAAGTAAAAAAGAAACATTGTGAAACTCACCATAAGTCCAAGGAACTTCTGGCAGCACATCTGGATTAGGTGGATAAGGGTATGCAGCTTGTTGTAAAGGTTGATAAGAAAGATACCGTGGAAAAATTGACTGCTGAAAATTGTAAGAAATAGGTATCTGAGATTGAAAATACCCATTCACTGGCACAAAGTCATTTGCTTGTGGCTCCCCAGCAACGCAACCAAAATATTGAGAATAAAAATGATTAGTATATGTGTTTTGGACAGTGCTTGCAACTGCGGTCAACATCCCAGAAGGAGGTGGCTGTGCATCACAGGAGGTTATCTCATGGTATGTCTGGGTAACAGAATTGCCATTGCTGCTGCTGTAATGATAAACACACCAGGCATAATAAGGATAGGAATTTCCAAATGACTGTTCAGAAGAGTTATATATTGGGGTATATGCAGACTGCGGAAGTTCATTCCAATATGCAACAGAATTCTCAGTTAGGACTTTTGAATTTTCATTATTCTGTTGTTCAGAAAAAGAGTGCTCTGTTGTTTGAGGCACATTAAGGGTTATATTTTCAGATGCTCCAATAGACATAGTACTGGGATTCAATGTATCCTTCATGTATTTTTCCTTTGACTCAGTGTTTGCAGGCTGTGTTTTGTTTATTTGCAGAGCAGGAATT